>JASJET010000280.1:2137500-2412878 GCA_034092305.1 Diaprepes abbreviatus
AGATAAAATTTTCCGTTAAAGCATATGGTATATTATATTTAAATGATAAAAAAGGGGCGCCACTAAAGGAGCTGAAAATTAGCACTTATCGAAGTTTATCAGTGCATATGTGAATCAAAGCTTAAAATTTAACCAATTTGGGATTGCACATCATCAAAAAGAAATAAATAAAATTGTTAGCTCGCAATCTTGGGAGACAATTGCGAAATAGTATTCTGTATTTATGCGAGCGATAAATGTTGCTAATATAGGTGACAAAAGTACAGGCAGAACCGCTAATTAAAGCAACAGCAATATTGCCAAACTGTTAATTTGCAAATACTCTACATAAAATAATTGGAAAGATAAAATTTTCCGTTAAAGCATAGGGTATATTATATTTAAATGATAAAAAAGGGGCGCCACTAAAGGAGCTGAAAATTAGCACCTATCGAAGTTTATCAGTGCATATGTAAATCAAAGCTTAAAATTTAACAAATTTGGGATTGCACATCATCAAAAAGAAATATATAAAATTGTTAGCTCGCAATCTTGGGAGACAACTGCGAAATAGTATTCTGTATTTACGCGAAGCGATAAATGTTGCTAGTATAGGTGACAAAAGTACAAGCAGAACCGCTAATTAAAGCAACAGCAATACTGCCAAACTGTTAATTTGCAAATACTCTACATAAAATAATTGGAAAGATAAAATTTTCCGTTAAAGCATAGAGTATATTATATTTAAATGATAAAAAAGGGGCGCCACTAAAGGAGCTGAAAATTAGTACCTATTGAAGTTTATCAGTGCATATGTGAATCAAAGCTTAAAATTTTACAAATTTTGGATTGCACATCATCAAAAAGAAATAAATAAAATTGTTAGCTCGTAATCTTGGGAGACAACTGCGAAATAGTATTATGTATTTATGCGAAGCGATAAATGTTGCTAGTGTAGGTAACAGAAGTACAGGCAGAGCCGCTAATTAAAGTAACAGCAATGTTGCCAATCTTTTGATTTGCGAATACTCTACATATGTCATAAAATTACCGTACTTAACCGTACCAGCATATTTTTCGTGTAGAGTGAGGATGAATCCAAATGCAAGAAATATAATGCGTATAATAAGACATACTTCAAATTTTGAGCCTTGTAACTAATTGAATTTAAAGAAAGCAAATGAAAAATTTACTGTTTATCGGTTTTTCATATTTTAAGCGAGAAATTGTCTATTCTTGCTTCTTTGTTTTAATGAAATCAATCACAACAAGACGAATTATTTGTTTGAAGGTTGTAGACAATGTTGAAGATTGACAAAAAAGTGGTTGTCGGACTTGCATTGTCTTTATTTTTATTTATTTTTACAACGTTTCGATTAGGTTGTATCTCTTATCGTTATCAAGTATAAACCGAATGTTTAGTCTTAAGCTTATATAGGGACTGTGTCTGTTGAAGCGCAAACTTTCGCTTCACGGTACACACCGCAATGACTTGATGTTACGGAGTAGTGGTTGCCAAAGATTAGGTATCTCAACACTGGGTTTAATGAAGATTCCGTTTTTATTTTTAATGTAAGCTGCTTCTATAAATTTTCTTTTTTTCATGTTGGGTTCCATACAGGGGCGGATCCAGCCTCTCTCATTGGGGAGGGGGGGGGGCGGTGATATCACAAAAGTACGAAAGCGAAAGCAGGTTGTCGACGGGGGGGGGGGGGTAGACAACAGCAACATTCCCATTTCTAATGTAAAAGGCAGGGTGGGTTGGGTCTATTTTTCTGAATTTCAAGCTCTTAAAGAGTAGAAGAGGGGGCGATCACAAGAAAAAACAAGTTGCCGACCGGGGGGAGGGTGCGAGCAGCATACACATTCCTAGTATAAGAGGCAGAATCGGGTCCATTTTCCTGAATTCAAAGCTCTTCGGAAGGGGAGAGGCTATCGCAAGCATACACATTCCTATACTCTATTCAAGAATTAGAGAGAGTAATAAAACTGTTACCGAAACCTCAAACGTACCTGCTTCAGTGCGCAGGTAACTGAGGACTGCCGTAAATCTAATTATATTTAAATTATAAGTTTTTATAAATTTACTGCAGCAATAAAATTTCTGATAGTTCAATTTAATTTCTGTCAGTGAGCAAAGTACACCTTACAGTGTGTCCTTAGTGATTTATCTTGTTTGTGTTTTTTTTTATATATTATTTGTGATTAGTGAGATACCCAAAAGATATGGCTTCCACATCTATATTTATTCCAAAATCGTTAAACTAGGGCATTTTTTCCTCAACGAAAAACTTATTATGATGAACGTTTATGATGCCTTAAGATATCAGTATCTCGATAATAATGTTAAAAGCTCTATTGAGATGTTTTCCAACATAACAGGAGTTGGAAAATCTACTATGTACCGAATACTGAAGGAGAAAAAAATGACTGGAATTGTTAGTACTCCCAAGCTACATTCGATCACACAAGCTGTAATCAAAAGAGTTGTACATACATTTTATTTTGAGAAGCAGATCCCAACCGTCAACAAAATTCTAACTAAAATCAATGAAGATTGGGATTTACCTGAAACTAAAAGAACTGAGCTCTAGAAATTGCTCAGAGAACTTGATTTTTGCTGGGAAAAATCAGATAGGAAATCTGTTCTTATAGATCGTCCGTAAAATGTCCGTTGGAGAAGGAAAATTTTTCATAAGTAAAAAGTAGAGCTGCTAGAAATAACACAATTTACAAAATTAGTAATTTAACTGAACTTTTGAAAGATTTTTTTGAATAAAGTTAGTGCAGAAATTGGGAAGAATCCAGATAATAAAAGAATAAAAAAAATAGGGAAACTCAATCTCATGATCGGTGAGATAGAGGAACCAATTATAATTAATTTGAACGAAGATAGCTTCACTGATTTTGATTACAAATTAGATACGAAATGTTTATCAGCATAAACACAATTTATTATTTAAATTTTCTGTAACATATAAAAATTAATTACATTTGAGTCCCTTTTTAGTGTTTAATTTTAATTCTGCAGATGGTTTAAGAAATAAATAAACTGAAACGTCAAATATCCTAAAAATATTTTTAATTGATAATAAAATGACCGATGGCTCCAAAAAAAATTTAATATTATATGGACGAATTTATTTTTTTATATATGTTTAACTTCTTGTATTTTTGACAATGGGTATTTTGTAAGTATTTAAATTATAACTTAGAATTTCTTGAGAGAAAAAGGCTACGTTTTAGTCTGAATGTACCTAAAACGGTTTCTATGCCAAAATTAAAAATAATAAAAATACTGTTGTGATTTGTGTTAAATAAGTGAAAATTATCTATATTTTCTAATGTATGTGAATTATTAAGAAATCATAAGAAAGAAAATAATATAAAAACTTTTTATTTTAAGTTTTTAACCGAAATAATATTCTATGCTATAAATACTTAGTGATAAAATAATCCTCTTTCCAACGCCTATGACAAGGATTAAACTTCACATCCAAATATCTATTGTTATCCTATCCAAATAGTCCATTATTATAGACCGGTATTTTTGATTATAAAATTTCTAACCCATTCCTGTGAAAAATATATGTGTCTAACAGATTTTGCCAAAGACATCGGAATAAAGAACACAGGTAGTTTGCGAAGAAAAAAAAAAGGTAAAAAACGATTTATTATTCTCTCTAGTTCTTGAATAAACTATAGTATAAGAAGCAAAACCGGGTCTATTTTCCTGAACTCAAAGGTCTTGGGGGCGATCGCCCCCACCGCCCCCCCCTTGGATCCGCGCCTGGTTCCATATATATTGCCGCAGCTTCAAACCATTTTATATGAGGTTGTTTATACCAGGCGTGTTCTGCAATATCTGATCTCGACGTTTCCCCTTTTTGTGTACGAGTTTTATGTTCCTTAATTCTAACTTCTAGTGGTCGTTTCGTTTCTCCAATAAATATTTCACCACACTCACATGGACTTTTGTCAACACATTCTTTCGTATCGGTCGTTTTTGGTTTCGTTTTTGTTAAATGAGCTGTAGGTGTATTTCCTGATTTAAAAGCTGTATTCGACTTATTTTCTCCTAGATTCTCTAAATGTACGGATTTGTGAAGAAGGAATGTGTTTCTTGCTGTCCAGTGGTCGTTGTTCTAAAGTAATTTATGACATCGTCAATTAGTTTTAAAGGATAATCATTCTGTTCACATCTCCAGTAGTTGCCAATATATATATATATATATATATATATATATATATATATATATATATATATATATATATATATATATGTATATGTACATTTATATGGAATGATTCGAAACTCATGCAATAGAAAGTGCAACAGTGAAACCGAAATTCTGGTTGAGATATGTCGATGATACCTTTATCGTATGGAAGGAAAATGAGTATGGACTTAATGATTTCTTGAAACATTCAAACAACATTCGACCTATAATTAAGTTTACCATGGAAAAAGAAACAAATGATCAATTGGCCTTCTTAGATGTCATGGTAAATCGTTTAAACGAAACCATTCAAACTTCAGTATACAGGAAGCCAACACATACTAGCCAATATCTTACTTATAGTTCTAATCATTCTGTTTTAACAAAACGGGAAATTATACGCAACCTCTATAATCGCGCTATATCTAGTTGCAATAATGTCGTTTCATTGGAACAAGAGATAGCAAATATTAAATCCGATTTACAACAGAATGGTTATCCTTTAACTTTAGAACAACGACTACTGGACAGCAAGAAACACATTCCTTTTTCACAATTCCGTACATTAAAGGAACTTCGCAGAAAATAAGACAAATTGCCAGAAGTTATAACATAAAAACAGCCTTTAAATCAGGAAATACATTTTAACAAAAACAGAACCAAAAACTACCGATAAGAAAAAATGTATTTACAAAGTTCGACGTGAGTGTGGGAAATGTATATTGGAGAAACCAAACGCCCACAAGAAGTTAAAATTAAGGAACATAAAACTCATACACAAAAAGGGGAAACGTCGGGATCAGGTATTGTAGACCACGCCTAGGATAAACAACATCATATAAAATGGTCTGCCGCCGCGGCAAAATATATGGAACCCAACATGACAAAAAAAATTTATAGAAGCAGCTTATATTAAAAATCATAATGGAATCTTCAGTAAACCCGGTATTGAGTACCTAATCTTCGGCAACCACTACTTCGTAACATCAAATTATTGAGGAGTATACAGTGAAGCGAAATTTTGTGCTTCAGTTGACACAGTTCCGATATAAGCTCGTGGCCTTAAGACAAAACATTCAGTTTATACTCGGTAACGATAAGAGATACAACCTAATCGAAACGTCGTAAAAACAACTGTAAGTCCGACAACCACATTTTAGTCAAGAAGAATTATACTAGTTTCTTTATTTAATTTTAAACCGCTGGTGCTTACGTTCCTCTCCTTTGTTCTTTCTCACGGAAGAATTGACCAGGAATAGAAATCACGAGGTAAATGCGTGTAAAGGGATGGTCATTTGGTGATGACTGTTTCTTATAATTTATAATGTTTAGCATATTATTAGAAAAAAACATATATTTTAATTATTTAATAATTTCTTTGAGTATTTTAATGGGCCTAAAATTTCTCGGATAAAACAAAATCATTTCTTTTAAAATAAATATTTTTATAATTTTGGACTTTAATGTATTTTGAAACGAGCTTCGTGTAGAGAAGGTTGTATTACATCGGCGCCGAACGCAACATCTCGCAAAAGCTTTCCATTTTCTTTCTAAGTGTGTTTCATGACAGAAATTAAAATGTCTTACTGTAAAGTCCTGTACACATACAATTTTATTTTATTTTATACCTGTCCAGTTAAAACGCTTCAGGTAAAACATTATGTGTAGACTACAACGGGCTTACCGGGCTTAAGGGAACGATTCTCGCTTGAATATGGTACTTTAGCTCACCGAAGCTTTTAAATAACCCGACAGAAAAAAGTCAGGGCGTGTTAAGTTATATGAACGTGGTGTATTTGGAATTTCTGACTATGCATTTTCAAAATTCAAAATTTTAAATTGAAAATTTATTTATTTATCGCTACACAGGGTGAGTCAACGATTGGATGAAGTAGGTTTGTGCCTTTTCGGTGAAATTAACAAAGAAACTATATTTATTGTTTGATACAGTTTATTTTTACGCAGACTCTACAGGGTGAGCCAAAAAACTAGAACAGCATAAAGTTGTATTTTTTTAAATAGAACACCCTATATACGAATCGTATTTTCGATTTAGCTTATAATTTTAAATCTTTTTTATTAAGGATTTACTATAACAAAACTTTTTAGTTTCTGAGATAATTAAGTTTAAAGAAAAAAAGTCACATTTTCAAGCATCAATTCAATCCTAAATAACGTTTTCAATTTTGTGACAAATATATTCAAATTTGGAATTTAGCAAGGCCAAGGACAAGTTAACATAATTTTTACCTAATATTTGCAATAAAAGCTACAGGGTGTTGAACACATCGGCTCAAATTTGAACAAGTTTAAATGAATAAATATCTTTATTTTTAAATGGTACACCCTGTATATTTTCATGTTATTTAATAGAGTAATAAAAACCCTAAAAGTTTTGTTCAATATATCCTATACCTATTTATAATAGTTTTTGAGATATTTCAGTTTTTCTTATTTTCCATACTTTTTTACAGAAATAGTCTTCATTATCATAGTAGCCATGGCAAAAACAATGTAAAAGAACATTTTTCTGTGTGTCAAATTTATAACCGCAATCGCTTCTTTTGGTTTTTATGTAGTGTAGTTTGGTTTTTTTTGCATTCATGTTATATTGTAAAATGAATTTTCCAAAGAATGAGTTAATAGATATGATTTATACAATAGGAGAGGCTCAAAAAAATTGCCTTCTTGCTCAAAGAATTTACAAAATGAAGTATCCTGATCGACGCCAGCCTAATACCCATACTTTTCAAAACTTAATGCAAAGATTTGATTCTTCTGGTACTGTTGATTATCCAAAACATAAAGTTGTCAACAAACCAGTAACTAATGAAGAAAAAGAACTACAAGTATTGTTAAATGTTCAGGAAAATCCTTATATTGGTAGCCGTCAGTTAGCAGCATTATGTGCAATCCACCGCTAATCGTACTACCAAGAAATATAGGTATCATCCATATCACATAGAATTACACCAAGAATTGCATGGACAGGATTTTGAAACTCGTGTAAACTTTTGTCGTATAATAAATGCGGAGATTCAATTAAATCCAAATTTATTATGCAAGGTAATGTTTAGTGATGAAGCTACTTTTAGAAGTAACGGTGCCGCAAATAGACGCAACATGCATTATTATGCCACAGAAAACCCATTTTGGATTAGAGAGGTGCATCATCAAAACCACTGGTCATTAAATGTTTGGTGTGGTATTCATCATAATCGAATTATTGGACCCCACTTTTTTAATGAACCACTAAATGGCCATAGTTACCTGAATTTTCTATAAGAAGAACTACCCCAACTGCTTCAAGGTCTCGATAGGGATGAGCTCGACAGTATGTGGTTCCAGCACGATGGTGCGCCTCCGCATTACCATCATGAAGTTCGTGCGTTTTTGGACCAACGATATCCGCAAAAATGAATTGGACGTGGGGGTTTCATTGAGTGGCCACCAAGGTCTTGCGACATCACCCCATTAGATTTCTTCCTATGGGGTTATATTAAAAATAAGGTGTATGTTAATCCACCAACAACAGTGGAAGATATGCGAAACAGGATTAGGGATACCTGTAGAACAATAACGCCACTAATTTTGTCCAGGGTCCGAAAAAATCTGCAAAAAAAGACTAAATTTGTGCATTGCACAAGAGGGTCGTTTATTCGAACACTTATTAAAAAGAAATAATTAATCTCAGTATTTAATAGGTAATTTTTTTGTTTCAATTTAGTATAAAAGTAAATATGTATTTGCCTTGTCGTTATTGTTGTGTTAATTTGTTCACATTATGTTTAATTAAACTATTGCCGTTGTAATATCACTACATAGTATAAAACAAAGTCGCTTTCTCTGTCCCTATGTCCCTTTGTATGCTTAAATCTTTAAAACTACGCACCGGATTTTGATGCGGTTTTTTTCAATAGATAGAGTGATTCAAGAGGAAGGTTTATATGTATAATAACATCCATTAAATAGTGGAGAAATACTGTTATTTTTGAGGTTTCTAATGTGATGTCGTTAATTATCATATTTTTTTCCGCTTACATTGCAAACGCAGGCTGAACCCTACGAGATTTATCAAAATAATGTACTAATTATTTGTACACATTGAAAAGGTCTACAGAAAACTCCGCGATGGTATATGTCTATCTCTCATGGATATCCCACAATAACATTTTTTTGTCATTTACTTTTTACGACAAATAATGGCAAATTTTGAAGCGGTTTTAACCAATACAGCATTAATCCTTATCCAATTAAATAGCTTAAATACATTGTTGATTTAATATAGATCTATATGGTCCTTTACAGCACAAGATTTAAATGAATGTTTTCGAAGATATTACAGATTTAAAATTGCGGGAAGTAGCGCTTGCGGCGGTACTGGCCGACCGGGGCGGCGGCAGCGTACCTATAAATAGCGCGTCGGAAGCCGATGTAATAATTGTTGTAAAAATAAAATAAATAGTCACAGTTTTTCTGTAGTGTATTTAGTATCAGCATTGCACCCGTGCGAAGCCGGGGCGGGTCGCTAGTAACGAATAATGTATTTCATCATATTTAACCACATTCTGTTTGTTTCTGTAGTTTCTTTTTATTATTTTACATGGCTACTATGATAATGAAGACTATTTCTGTAAAAAAGTATGGAAAATAAGAAAAACTGAAATATCTCAAGAACTATTATAAATAGGTATAGGATATATTGAACAAAACTTTTAGGGTTTTTATTACTCTATTAAATAACATGAAAGTATACAGGGTGTACCATTTAAAAAAAAAAGATATTTATTCATTTAAACTTGTTCAAATTTGAGCCGATGTGTTCAACATCCTGTAGCTTTTATTGCAAATATTAGGTAAAAATTATGTTAACTTGTCTTTGGCCTTGCTAAATTCCAAATTTGAATGTATTTGTCACAAAATTGAAAACGTTATTTAGGATTGAATTGATGCTTGAAAATGTGACTTTTTTTCTTTAAACTTAATTATCTCAGAAACTATAAAGTTTTGTTATAGTAAACCCTTAATAAAAATTTAATTTAAAATTATAAGCTAAATCGAAAATACGATTCGTATATAGGGTGTTCTATTTAAAAAAATTCTACCTTATGCTGTCCTAGTTTTTTGGCTCACCCTGTAGAGTCCTAAATATTTTTAAAATCTGCGTAAAAATAAACTGTATCAAACAATAAATATAGTTTCTTTGTTAATTTCACGGAAAAGGCACAAACCTACTTCATCCAATCGTTGACTCACCCTGTACAATTATTCGGTTTTTAAAATTAGTTACCAAATTACAAATAAATAATACATTCCCACTGAAGGCGACTCTATACGTGATTATGGTAATATAATTTTTGCATTAAAAATACAGAACTAACAAAAATAGAAATTACAGATTTAGATATGTAAATACATTAAAAATATGAGTAGAAAAATAGTACGTTTTACATGATAAAAAGGAGTAAATCCAGAAGTTTTGGTGCACAAAGACTACCCGGGGAAACGAAGCTGTGAGGCCTAAAAAACAGAAAAAAATATATCCGTGATTTTATTTCATGAATGTCTTGGATAAGGTAACAGAAAGTGATTTTCATCACTGCTTCAAAAAAAAATATGATTCTTTTTTTTTTGAAGCAATTAAACAACGATTTTTTCGATATTATGAAGAAACTACAAAATATAGAAAAAATGTAGAAACGGTTTGTGTGCCTTGAAAAGATCTACAGAATGACTTTTTGAATGTTAAAATCGCTTCATAAACAAAAAAGTTATTGCAAATGCCTATATGAAATAAATATTAAGTTAAGTACAACTGTCAACAATTATTTTGCGCTAAAGAATGGTCGAAAAAACTTTGTAGAAGCAGAGATATGAATTTTCGAAATTGGCCGTTTTAGGTAATGTTTCAACATTTAATAGCTTATAACTTAAAAGGAGTGTATTTTTTGAAAAAAGAATAGAAAGTGTTTATTTTCATCTAATTAACCTAAAAAAAAATTGAGTAGCATTATTTCAACTTTTTTTAATAATTTTGCAAGTTTTTTTTATTATTTTGACTTTTTGTTGGGAATGATGAAATAAATCATTTGCAAAATATTTCATCCCAGCGTCTTTTTTTGATTGGTTAATTTGTATTTTTAACCGATTTCTAAAAGGAGGTTCTTAATTCGTCGACTACGTTTTTTTTTTATATATATACACCGATCATTCCGGAACGGCGGTACCGATTTGAATGAAATTTTTTACGTTATGTTCAGGAAGTTGCTGCGGTGGTCCCAATTTTTTTTGGACAAATTGGTGGAGTAAAATCCAAGATGGCGCTGACAATATGATGGCCAAAAAAAATAATTTTGTCTGATTTTCTCCAAAATTGGTATGGGGGAATTTTAGGGGTCGTACACAACGATTCTGAAAATATTTAAAAAAACACAATACGGCGGATCCAATATGGCGGCCAAAAAAATTAATGTTGTCCAATTTTTTCCAAAATTGGTACGGGGAAGTTTTCGAGGTCGCACATGGCGAATCCAAAATTATTTTTAATAAATTCAATATGGCGGATCCAAAATGGCGGACAAAAAAATCAATTTTGTTCCATTTTCTCCAAAATTGGTATAGGGGAGTTTTCGGGATAGCACATAACGAATCTGAAATTATTTTTAAAAAATTCAATATGGCGGATCCAATATGGGGGATAAAAATTAATTTTGTCCGATTTTTTTCAAAATTGATACGGGGGAGTTTTTTGGATCGCACATTACGAATCTGATATTATTTAAAAAAATTAAATATGGCGGATTCAGGATAGCGGATTAAAGATTCTATATCTCTAGATTTTGTCTAAAATCGGTATTGGAGAATTTTTGTTAGTGTTAATTATGAAATTAAAATTTTTTTTGTAAAACTCAATCTGGCGGATTCAATATAGCGTCATAGAAATTTTACATTTTTCGATTTTCTCCAAAACTAATATAGAGGGTCATTGAGTGTGAACTAAAAGTTTTACATTTTTTGATTATGTTCAAATGTGGGACTGCATGGTTCTTGAGGCTGTAAATAGCGAATATAAAATTATTTTATGAAAATCTAATAAGTTAGATGCAATATGCCGTTCTAGCAATTTTAAATTTCTGAATTTCATCTAAAATTGGTACTAGAGGATTTTGAAGGATTTAGATTTAGATTACATTAAGACGTTAAAATTATTTTTTCGATATTCAATACGACGAATCCAATATGGTGAGTTGAAAATTTTACCTTAATCGCATTTTTTCAGATTTGGTATTAGGGTGTTTTCGGGGTCATGTATTACTAATATGAAGTTAATTTTTTACAACTATAAGGTTGATAAGATACAATATGAGAGACTGAAAATCCTACATTTTCCGACTTTGTCTAAAATTTATATTGCAGGGTTCTTGGGGCGTATACAAACTCAATATACAGTATAAAATATATCAGGCTAAGAAATTTACGTCTCAAGTTCCTTAAATATCGATATTGGAAGGTTTCGGGGCCTATATAACCAATCTAAAATTAATTTGAAATTTAAGATAGTTGGTTTACTATGACAGACTAAATATTTGTTTGATCTAATTTCACTGGTCTTTGGAGAACTCTAAAAATCAAAGAATTTTTGGTGGTGCATTTTAGGGTATTTTACAACTTTGGATAAAATGGGTACTTTTTGCCACCTTGGAGTCATTGCAAGGTACACTAATCTCGATTAGTACTTAGTTCAAATAATTTATAAATATTATAATGAATTCAAAACTAAAAATCGAAAAATAAAATTTTAATAAAAAAAAATTGAACCGATTTCTAAAAGTGCGCTAAAAAGTGAAAAATTACTATGCATTTTTATATGAAATTGAAATTTTTGAAGTCGGCGCCAAATAATTTCCAAGTGAAACAAATAACTACTAATATATATAAATTATGGTAAGAAAGCAATTACAAATAAAGTATTTTTAATTATGTTTATGCGAATCACATTTTATCGGGTATTAGTTTAGCGCCGACTTCAAAAAGTTCAATTTCATATATAAATTTATAGTTATTTTTCACTTTTTAGCCCACTTTTAGAAGTCGGTTCAATATTTTTTGTAAAAATTTTATTATTCATCTTTTTAGTGGTTGGCCGCTGGCCTATCCTGTTTAATTATAGATGCGTTTTTGATGGGATATTTACGTACATATTTTTTAAATAGAGATTTTTATCCATGTACCAGATCATGTTTTGAATTTTTGAAATTTCAGTACAGCTTCTTCCCTAAATTTTATACAGGACTCAAAAACAATTTATAGATCCAATAAGAATTGCTTAAGCACATTATCTACAGGAAGTGACATTATACTTAATATAATATCATAATTTATAATTGTTGTGCTTACAAGCGGTTAAAAATATATTAAAAATTTCCGTCTTATATTATTACTCACCTCATAAAATTAATTGTTTGATAATTGATATTGTAAACAACATTTTGCAACTTAATTGTTTTATTAGATAAAAAGCGCACAATCAGCGGTGGCATAAAATATTAATTATATCTTTATACAGTGCATCTCTTTTAAATGCGGAACGTAAGAGTTTACGTAGCAAACATTAAACCGACTTTTAGGCTTATTTTTACTACTTCTTGGAATATTTGTAATTTTAAACTTAAAGAATAAACAATCGTTTTTAATTATTACCAAACCGTCAAAAATGGAAAATTTTCTTTGTTTTCAAGAGATAAGTATTACTCTTATCGATTGTTAGACTTTATATTTAGGGTTTTTCCTTAGTTTTCCTATACAGGGTCTCTACAAAATCCTAGCGCAAAGTCTTGTCCAAAAGTTGATACTTTCCGGTATACAGGGTGTCAAAATTATAATTTTTTAGAACTTTTTTGAAAATATTTATCTTAATGACAGCTAAATTAGCACGAAATTTGGTACTAATAATAAATCAAGAACTGATTATAGTTTTAATGTAAATTACAGCCGGCGCCACCATCCTCACTTAACCTACGTATAAAGCCCAATATTTTTTTGGTGCCTCGGTATATTACATTTCTAATTTAAAGTTCTTATTCCTTGACATCTGTAATCCAAAAAAGTTGTATGGTAGGCGTCATTTTGAGCAGACGCTTCTTTCATAATCGAATTTAAAGGTTTTATTGCGTACTGAGACATATACAGAGTAATTCGAAATTAGGAAAATGATAAAAATGCCAATACTCCACGGAAATTAGACTTTTGTCGCAAAAAAAAGAAACCTGTGATTTTATTATTGAAAAGTAGGTATATATTTCGGTATCCTAGATAACATATCTCGATATTAATATTGGCAACCCTGTGTTTAAAAAATGGCGGACCGAAATTGGTCACTTTTTTCGGTTCTTCCAGTTTATCTCGAAAACCAAAAATTGTATGAAAAAAAATTTGAAACAAAAGTTATAGATACTTAAATTATATCGATTCATGTAAATAAAGTGGTAAGTGGCGTTTCTAGTTATCAATATATATATATATATATATATATAGATATATATATATATATATATATATATATATATATATATATATATATATATATAGAATATATATATATATATATATATATATATATATATATATATATATATATATATATATATATATATATATATATATATATCTTTTTCGGCAAAAAATGTCAATAAAGCCATATTTATTTACAAACTATTGTCTCGAAATTTACGACATATATAGATAATGTCTATTTAAAAAATATGGTAAGTCTATAATCTGTGTGATTAATATTTTCTGAAAAAACTGATTTCTAAGTTGAAAGATTGACCTTGAATTTCCTCTCTCCTCGTATATTTTAAGATATTTTTAATTCTGAGCTGAGAAATTTTGAAAAAAAAACAATTTTTAGACCACAATGTTCTCATTAGATTTTTTTTTTGAAATTGCATGGAATTTCATGGGTATATCCCATAGATAAAATATTTACTAGATCCGCAAAGTTTAATCTCAAAAATGGCTAATTTACGATGATCAAACGTAAACATCGTAGAACAACGGTTGAAATGCGCACTACAAAATGATCAGCTGACCATCGACAGGACCGAACTTCGAAAATCTATTTAGTTAGTTTAGTCATAAATGGTGTTTGAATGAAGCAAGTTGCAAACTTTACTAAAGAAATAGGTCTCATCTAATTTTCTTGTTCTGGGAGTCACATCATATGAGCACAAATAATATCTGAAGCAGAAATGAATAATCCGATCAGTGTCTGTACCACTGACCTCTACTATGGACCCCTACTTTTGTCGGCTGCTAAAGCCAAAAAATGGCAAACCATGGGAGAAAAAATGCGTTTCTGCACATCGGGCACCAGTCATATACTTGGACGTTGATCAGATAAGGACATGCGCATAAGTGACTTCCTATTATCGATCGGTTGTTTCGTAGCGCCATCCGTAAACAGCACAGTATCGGCTCAACGCCATTTTTGTGTATATTTTTGCTTTGTGAGTTGCGTGGGATTTAAATGGATTTATAGCGTTTTAACTGATTTATTTTATTTGTTTTTGTGTTTTTATTTAATATATTGGAATGTGTAAATTTTTTATTTGTTTTATTTTCCTTTTTCTCTGTAGGGTAAAAAATAGTGTTGCTTTACAAGGTTTTTGGAGTTATAGTGTTTTCGTATAACATGAAATTTCCAAAATATGTAGTATGATATATTTTTAGCACTTTCCAAATGATTACCAAAAGATAAACTGAACTTTTAAGCAATCAATTCTTTAAAAAAAATCTGAAAATTCGCACCAAACCAAAGAATAGTTTACTCTATCATTTGAAAAAAGTACATTCATCAATATGTCAAGAACTGGTACATTTTCTCCATCTATTACATTACTTACATAAATAAAAACATACATCCTTAAAATGAAGTTGGAATATTTTAAAACATACATATATAACTTACAATAATTATAATGCATTATTATTTTGTTATATACATAAAATATTTCAGTACACGGTTTATATTTTAGCCAGAATCGGCTATTGGCTCTATAATTTCTAAGCTCTGTTTGAATTATTTTTTCAAATTTTCAACGACTTTTTTCCAGTTGCTAATTTGCACAATGTCCATATTCTTGCATAACTTCATCCACCTTATATTTAACCGATGTTTCCACCCAGCTCAAATGTTTTTTTTGTTCTGCAGCCATTCTATGATTTATTATTTTGTATGTCTGAAGATTGAGGACATGACGTTAAAAAGCGTTGTTCATTATTAATACTAGTTTTGGAAGTAAATTCAGATTACTTATGTCCATACTCATTCATGTGGTCATGGCAATCCCCACTTTGAAATCGTCAAATTAAAAATTCATTAATATGTTAACAGAAGCAAAATATTACGAAATATGTTAGACAAATGTGAATTTCTTTTGTTGATATATTTTTTTTATTCACCCCCAGCAATGATCTTGTTCACTTATTTTATTTGAAATAATTTTGTCGAAAAAATTAATACGATAAGAAAATATATGTTCCGTTCACCATTAGGGCAGAAAAATACTATTATATAAAATTATTTTTAAATCCTACGTATCCGTTGACAAACCCATTTCGTATCAATATTTTCTTAAAAAATGAAAAAAAAAGATAAGGAAAAGGTTATTATTTTTTAATAATTAGACAATAAATTGCCGGATCTTAAAAATCTTAATTATTCACTCCCACCCAAGGAAATTGGATCTTCCAACTTCCTTGCTCCCACCCTACAACAAGAAAGTTACCGCACACAGACGTAAACAATAGATAAGAGAAATAGTAAGATACATTTTCTTCACAATTTTACTTTCACATTATAAGAAATGACTAAACTAACTCCCATCGGTAGACACAGACCGGATTATTCCCTTTTGCTTCAGATATTATTTGTGCCCATATGATGTGACTTCCAGAACAAGAAAGTTACATGACACCGACTTTTTTACTAAAGATTGAAACCATGGTTGCAACTTTGATAACTTGCTTGATTTAGACACCATTTATGACTAATTGAACTAACTAAATATATTTTCGAAGTTCGGTCCTGTCGATGGTCACCTGATCATTTTGTAGTGCGCATGCCGACATCTGATCTACGATGTTTACATTTTATTGTCGTAAATTTTCCGTTTATGGGATTAAACTTTGCGAATCTATAAATATTTTATCTATGGTAGGGGTCCATAGTAGAGGTCAGTGGTATATCTATTATTTAGAGATTGAGATTTCGTAGATAGGGGTCATCTTCATACTCGCCCCATGCTATATTGCTAGATTGTGCACAATTTCCCTTCACTTAGAGAAAACGTAGATTTGGCAATGTCGTATCCCGGTATGGTGTAATAACTTATATATCACACCATTATACCTGCTTTGCAACCAATCGAAATATGGATTTGTAAATATTTGTAAACGACAAAAACAGCGTCCGTATGTAAAAAGGCCAAACTTTACAATGAATATGTCAGCTGGTACCACGAACTTGAGATATAAAACTGGACTGCTCGTGTTCCATATCTCCCTTATAAAAAAAATGACCCCACCGTGCTCCGTGCCATTTGGTGCAAATAATTGCTTTGGCAACAATGAATTCCATAAGTTTTTATGATATTGGTGAAAGTGTATTTTTGACATTGACTGAATACTTTTCATTTTAACAAAAATTTATTTTTGATTTTGCTGTTTTATGGATTTTATCACATTTTATGTAACGTTTTCCTGAAAATTTCAAACAGGAATGTGAACTTTAAGATTTTTTTTTGTATTTTAGAAAATGTGATTCTTCATCGTAAGACTTGCAAATACCTTATCTGGTAAATTGGAATTTATTTAATTGGTAAGTTATAAAGCATTCAATAATAATTATATAAAATTTTACCTTAGAATCATATTGCAAATCTAAGGGTAACAAGTTTAATCTTATGGATATGATATATGATAATTATTAAATGCTATCAATATTTTAGTTTTCTAAGAGAAAAGAATCTTCAAATTCAAGAGCTGAAGCAAATTGGTCATGATCATAATTCTTTTATACATCAGATAAGTAACTCTGTTCAGAGCATTTTTCTGGAAATTGTTTTATACAAGAAAATGAGCAAACGTTTTGTGTTGTGCTTCTTACAAATAAACTGCCTGAAAAAAACTACGAAGCACTATTTGATGTAAACATCTTGAAGCAACTAAACTTGGACTTAATAATATACACTGGCTCTACAAAAAAAAGTCCCCAATTAGGTGTGCATTAACCAATAACAATATCGTTTTACCATAAAGTTAATGTTCCACTGACATATAAAGCTGAATATCGAAACTGGTATGGTGTTAAAATTTAAAATGATTATACGTTTAAAAATCAATATGCCATATTAAAATAGAAATAAATGATTGCATATAATATGAAATTTTTCAATATTATTAAGGATGTTTGGAAATTACATAAATTTTACTTTTATGTATTTGTTTTGTCTAAAAATGAAGTAATAACCTTTTGTTTGAATATGTTATTAATTAATAAAACAAAAATTCTTGATTTTAGCTCAGATAGGAAATTTGTGTCATGAAAATCCTTTGTCAAAGTAGTGAGAAGCTGCGACTGATTACCATTTCAAAAATTCAACTCTAGGAAAGGTCAACTCCAGATCCTTAAACAGTTAAGTAAATTGAAAGTTTAACCTAGTGTAAAAATTAAAAGTTGCTAGTAAATCTTTATGTATATATTTAGATTAAAAATGATTGTATTAATGTAAGAATTCTCTTGTATTTACAAGCTTCTTTATATTTAAAATGTCTTAATAAATATTGTTTTGTTTACAATTAAATATAAACTGCTTTAACACTATCCCCTTTAGAGTTAATTTTTTTTATTTTGTTTTATAAAAATGGTTTAGTACATAATGTTACTTTACTTCATTCGTTTTTATGAAGGAAATGTCAACATTATTATGAATGTTGTTCGAGGAGAAAATAATTTTAACAAAGACCTAATCGAAGCTATTTTTAAACGATGAAACTCTCCTACTTTGCAATAGATTATGTGGACATTTCAATACCTTACATTAAACAATATACTATATTAATTCATGATATAAAATTTTTAAAAATAAATGCCTTAATACTTTTTTTCGTTAACTTCTTATACTCTACTTCCGAATAAGAACGTTACTAAATCAGATATTTAAAAAAAAAATTAGTCTCGATTTGTTTTTGGCGCATATTCCACATTTTAGCTATTTTGCTAAATAACAGTTTTATTGTAAAAAAGAAAATATGTAAACAGTCATAGAAAAAGCATTTTCATTTATTTATAAGAAATGACATTTCATGCTTGTTATCTAAAAATAATAAAATTGTTACATATTTACGCTGTTCCAAAAAGTTAAAAAAAATTAGCTTTATTGGAGTTGCTTTAAACAGAAAAATTATAATTTTGAGGAAACTAAAAGTAGAAATTCAAGTTAAATATTATTTTACAGAAACAATTATCCTGGTCTGCGATTCTATAAGAGGAAATGGAAAGAGAATGTCATAATAAGGATCTTCTATCTTTGTTCAGTCTGTATTAACACATAAGTATATCACTGTCCTAAAAGAGATAAGGAAAGAGAATGTCAAAAAATATGCTTACAGAATCGGAGCTCTGGTCTTTTTTATTGAATATACTCGATTAACCTGTCAAGTAAAATAAGGAACAGCGATTTATTGTTTTAGATATAGTATAGAAAGAGATAGTTATCGTCTAAACCAGTTAGTTAAAATAATAGAATTGATATTCATACACGACACATTCACGCCAATGTAAGAAACTAGCAGGGAATTCAATGTTGCCATACAAATCATTGCACCGAATGGCGATCAATAAGGGGGGGGGGGTCAAAAATTATTTTCATGAGCAGTCCAGTTTTATATCTCAAGTTCGTGACTGGTACCTAGCAAAGTCAGTGTTGCCAATTCCCCAAATATCAAGAAATAACCTCGTAAACGCTTTTGGGTAGAAATTATAACCAAACAAGAACCAATCATTTATTGATGACAGTAAGTAAATTATTACTAATCACATATTTATTAAAATATTTTCTATGAAAAGAACAAAAAATAAAAACCATATTATTTTTTAAATTTAAATAATGACATATTAATTTTAAATAAACCTAAAACTCAAGAATACTGTAGTAATAACTGCAGCAAATGACACCGAAATTATATTTGATCCGCTGCTGCCATCGCCTGGTCTGAGCGTATGGGTATTGCACATCTGACCATTGCAGGTTCTACAACTTAAAGTACCATTATAATAGTTCGCAGGTGCAATAGCAGTTCCAATTACTTCACATAGAGGGGTAGCAGTCTGATTAACATTGATGGCTCTTGTTATACAAGTTCTAAGTGTGTGGTTATCATGGGCTAAAAAAATAAATGAATGAAATAGTATACCAAATAATCGTACGTATATCCCTTCCAGTCAAGATATAGAATTCAAGAAAGCCTAATATTCAGAGAGCTCAAGAGGTTTTTGTGTCTGATGAAGACACATAGCTCCACCCAAGTTTCTTATATGTATTTGGACCTCCTGGTTGAAAATATCGATGGTAGATTCACGAAAAATTATCAGATAATTTGTTATGAGATATAAATGCATCTAATCATAAAATAAATAGTACATTAGCGTAGGGAACTTTAATTAGTTTAACTATGTTTGAGAGCGGGGGTTGATGTCTGTCTTGCATAGTAATTACAATTCCTTTTTAAAATATGGCATAATGAATAAAATACAATATTGTACTGATTCAACGATTAGAACAATTATGATAGCATTAATGTCTTCACGAGCTAGTAATTAATCAGATTGCAACCTGTTAATGACGCTACTGCCTGTAGTTTCGTTCACTCGCACTATTGAGTTTTGTGTTCAAAATATAGAAGTTGTTGAGGGTAGACCAGCGGAATTAGCATCTGGAAAAAATTTATTGTTAATAGACTTAGACTTCTGACTACGTAAAAACCTTCAGAATGGCGATAATGATTATGTAGTATCTTATGTCTCATTTTCTTTTTTAGGAAAAATTTTTTATTTAACAATTGACAAGCGAAAAAACACTTTTTTCCAGTTCTACGAAAAGCTATTGTTTTGCAGTAAAAAGGTTTCAAACAAATGTTGTGCGCTACATCTAAAAAATAAGATAAAGCTCATCCAAATCGGATAATTTGTTTGCTAGTTATTGCAAAAAACCTGCTAAAATGGCTGTTTCTTCAATTATTAATTAACAATAGAAAATATATTGCTATAACTTTATACTGCACCTCTTATTGTATACGATAAGTATGCAAAATTTGAAGTAAAAATATTCAATAGTTTTTTCACAGTGAATTTATTCATAAAATTTTATATTTTTTTTTTGATTGTTTATTCTCAGCGATCTAGAGATCGTACAGTGATCTGCGAGTGCGCAAATGAAAGCTCGATACTTATACTAACAATAAGAAAAAAGGACCATATGAATTGCTGATTTTAAGTTGTTGAAATAGATAAACAAAATTGTGGTAGGTTTTTCCGTAATAAACAAATAGACTAAATCTTCAACAATTGTTGATATTGAAATGCCCATAAGTGGACGTGACAGGTGAGACTTTGGCGAATATTTAAAAAAAACAAAATCTGTACGACCATTGGAAGCTGAGATATAATTATTACAATAGTTTAAAGCTGCACCCAACTTAATGAAAAGAAGGTGGCAAGAAATACAGAGGTTCATCTGCTTTTTGTTGACCTCACAAAAGCATATGATACAGTGCCAATCCAAAAATTATGGCACGTGATGGAGAAGTCTCCAATTAACAATACAGCGATCTAAGCCATCAAACAGCTATACGACCAAGCATTCTTCAGAATTAAGATAGGCAATAACTTATCAGAAAGCTTTCATGTGACCAAAGGCCTTTGCCAGGGATGTTGTCTATTACCAACTCTCTTTAAAATCTACCTCAATGAAGCCTTAAAGAATTGGAGAAGATTATGCAGTAGTATGGGAATAGAATTAAATATTGACACCTATTTATATACGCTTCATTTTGCACATGAGTAAGTGATAGTGACGCAAGATAAAGAAGACCTCGAATTTATGACGAGGAAACTATTTAAAGAATACGGAGAATGGGGATTAACCGTCAACTGCAGTAAAACTAAATATATTTGTATTCGTGGAGAAGAAACAGATTTGGAAGTGGATGACAATATCATAGTAAAATCTTGTACTAATTATACCCACCTTGGGACAAAGATCAACCAAAGTGGACGAACTGAAGAAGAAATATTGGAGCGAAGAACTAAAGGGAAAAAAGCTATCGGATGCCGAAACTCATTATTATGGTCAACAAACATTTCCAAGGAAAGAAAACATCTTTTATACAATGCAATATTTAAAAGCGTTGTATTCTATGGATGTGAAACATGACAGATAAATAAAACTTAAGAACGTAAACTGCTGGCTCTTGACATGGACTTATGGTGAAGATCTGTCGGAAAGTCAAGGATCGAACGGATAACCAACGAGAGAATTAGAGAGATTATGGGCGTAATGAAAACAATTCTCGGTGAAATCGAACAACGTCAGCTGGTATGGTATGGACATATAGAGAGAATGACGGACGAACGTCTACCAAAGCAAATCATAAAATGGACACCAAATGAAAAAATAAAAAGAGGAAGACCAAAAGTTACCTGGATTAACAGCATTAACCGAGCCATGCCGGAAAGAAACTTACTTCCAGGGGATTGGGAAGACCGGAAATAATGGAGACTGGGAACCGGAAGGCGTAGAACGCTACGAAACCGGATATATATATATATATATATATATATATATATATATATATATATATATATAATATATATATATATATATATATATATATATTATATATATATATATATATATATATATATATATATATATATATCACCTACTCCGAGAGTCAGACGGGAAAAAACATAACTCGGACGCTTCACATTCGTTTCGCCGGAAAAATTTGGATTATCTCGGTGAATATTCGTCGTAGAATCTTTATTTTTTTTTTAATATGTGGTTTTTCGACGAGATATGAACAATGGATATGTTTTTGTAGTAAAATTATTGTTCAACATAGCAACAAACAATGTGCTTCTCAAATTGCGAAAAAATGTTACAGTGGCCAACAGTATACTACTAATTAGGAATATTAAAAATCAGAATGATTTTTAATGTACCATTAATATTTATGAAATTATAGCATGAAACAAATTGCGACTGTCTTTGCCGGCAAATTATTGATTGTACAAGAAAAACACATGTTAACTTTTTTGTTTATTTTATTGGACGAACATTTTTCATAAACAAAATTGTTTGCTAACATACATATTTTTTGCTCAAATCTATATAAAATATTTATTCCGTTCTTCGTTCCTTAGACATCAGTGGACACTCATTTCCGAAACTCTTATCGGTTTCATTATTTTCATTACAATTATCCCTCTCATCGTTATCGTTATTACTCTCATCATTGACATAATTATCATGATCATCATTATTATTATAATCATAATTATTTTCTCCCCTATTACTTTCATCGTCTTTGAAAGTAATATTACAATAATTCTCGATTGGATAATCGATTACAATATAATCGTCAAATATAGTTTATTTTGTATCTTGAAAAATAATAATGCTATCAACAAATTTTGTTATTTGTTTCATGCTATATCTCCATAAATATTAATAGTACATTAAAAATCAATCTAATTTTTACTATTCCTAATTAATATTATAATGTCGCAATTTAAAAAGCACGTAAGTACGGTAAAATTATAATTATGCATAAAATGTATAAAATTGCAACAATTTGTTTATTGCTATATTTAACAATAATTTGATCACCAAAACGTATCCCCTGTTGTTCGAATTTGAAGCATCGGAGTCACGTTTTTTTTCCGCGCGCCGCAGGCTGAAAGAAAACCCTCCCTCCACTGCTCACTTTCTGACTCTCGGAGTTGGTGGAACTTTAAACTATTGCCACATCAACTATTTTGAAATAATTAAGTTGCAAAGTGCTGCATACAAGAGTTTAACCATGTTCCTATGAGTTATTACTTAAATAATCCCTTAATGTTAATAAAGAACTCCGCAGCGATTTTTTTAAAAAAATGCTCAATCTCAGCTTTTAGTGGTCGTACACAATTTTTTTTTCAAAATGTGTGTCAAAATCTCAGCTATCGCACTCGCTTATCGCTATTTCGATATCAACAATTGTCGAAGAGGTATTCTATTTGTTTATAACGGAAAAACGAACCCCAATTCTGTTTATCTGTTTCAACAATTTAAGATCAATAATTCATTCCGCTCTATTTTGTTATTGTTAGCACAAGTCTTTAACTTTTATTTGCGAACCCGTAGACTGCTGACTTCTAGACCGCTGAGAATAAACAATCAAAAAAAACGTAAAAAGTTATAAACAAATTCACTGTGCAAAAAACTATTGAATATTTTTCCTTGAAATGTAGTTGCAGTATAAAGTTAATGCAATGTATTTTTCTATTGTTTATTAACAATTAAAAAAATAGACAATTTAGCATTTTTTTGTAATAGCTAACGAACAAATTATCCAATAGCTTTTCCTAGAACTCGAAAAAACTGTTCTTTCGCATCTTAATTGTTAAATAAAAAATTTTCCTCAAAAAAGAAAATGAGACATAAGATACATCATAATTACTAATATCATTCTGAAGGTTTCTACGTAATAAAAAGTCTACTAACAATAAATTTCAAAATCACCTCATATGAGGCTAACTCCGTAGCCCTAAGGTAACAATGTGAGTAATTCCGAAAAAGATTATATGTTTAACATTGATTTGTGAATTATTTGTCAAGAAAATTAAAAAGGCATACATTTAACGACTACTGATGAAGGTGGATGCCGAATACATAAGGCTGCCGATTGCATCGAGACATTATATTTTGTTGCTTGGATGTAACAGCCAAAGAGGATAAAACTACTTTATAACAAACTTTATGCATATATTTTTAGACTTTAAACATCTAATTTAGTTTCAAATAACTGTAAATAAACATTATATAACATGCGATTATTAAATGCGATTTATGTAATTTATATATATATATATATATATATATATATATATATATATATATATATATATATATATATATATATATATTTATGTTTAAGGACCATATGACCAATGAGTGTTATATAAAAAATATACACATAAAACACCTTGGATAGTTTAAAAATTAAACATTCAAAAAAAAAAGAGAAAATAGTGATCTAAGTAAAAATGAATTGAGGAATGTAAATAAAATAAGCATAGTCAAGAATCAATATCAACGTATTAAGCAACGAGGCGTTCTAATAGTTATGCAATAGATACTAACAAATATATTATTTGCATGAGAACATCGTAGAAAGAATATTTTTTACTACATTAGATGGAATCATGGTCATAGCTGAAAAATTATACAGAGCTTCCCGATTATTTAGAGATCACGTTTACAACAAACCGTGTTAATCTTTTCACTAGCAAATTTACTAACTGAAACTGAAAACTGAAACAACGCACCAACACATGCAAAAATAGTTACAATAACTGAAGTTTCTTATGCTATTACACTGTTTATTATATGAATATATATATATATATATATATATATATATATATATATTATATTCGAAAAAACAAAAGAAATAGCATCAGTACAGAACTACAAGGTACGCGTCATAAGAGAGGCCCTAGAAATCGAAAAAGCGGGACAGCTAAATAAACGAGACGATGCTATAAATTTTTCATCTACATGGAAAACATTAATAAAAAATCAAGAAAGAATACAACAAAAATCAACTAGTACACGAGAGACCTGCATACAAGAACAAAATATATCGCACTCGGGAGAGGGGAGGAGCCTGCGAAGCCGCCCATCCAATCAGACAGCGAGCCAGCTAAACAAAACTCGAAATTCTTCAGAGGCCACCATCAGTTCTCAGCGAGTAACGAGACGAACCGCACTTGAAAATGCCAAATGAGATTTTGGCGAAACGTCGTGAAAACGATTTTTTGAACGAACGGATTGAAACCCGGAATAACCAAACTATTCATATATATATATATATATATATATATATATATATATATATATATATATATATATATATATATATATATATATATATATATATATATAGATCTATGACCAAAATCAGAAGCAACCAAAAAAATTGTCCGAAAGCTCAATTTACAGCTTAGAGTGTCTACTTTCAAATGCCGAGTGCGCCTTTGAAAAATCCAATATGGCGGCTAAAGCCGGAGAAAGATCGAGTGACTAGCCAAAAAAGCTTGTAAAAATAAAGAATTGACAACCAACTGGGTCGTTTTTGACTCAAATGGTAGCTAATGAATGCCCTTAAAAAGCTGGTGTGGTAAGTTGACAAAATCTTACATGACGGATCCGATATGACGGTCAAAATCCAATATGGTAGCCAAATCTTTGATCATCAGCCGATTTACACCAAATTGGTATAAGGGGGTTTTTGGGGTTGCCAATTACGAATTTGAGGTCAAACTCTGAAGTCAAATTTTCAAAATTCAAGATGGTGAACCCAATATGACGGAAATTCTATAACCCAATCGTCTATATTAGGCTAGCAATCTGGGATTTCGAAAAGCCTCAGATCCGAATATCAAATTTGGTGCAAATCGATTGATTTTCAAAAAAGACGTCCGCTATATTGGATCCGCCATCTTGAATTTTGCCAATCGGGTTTGTGATTAACGAGCTCAAAAACCCCCGTATACCCAATTAAGTTCAAATCAGTTGATTTTAAACAATTCGGCCACTATATTGAAGTTTTGACCAATATATTGGATTCGCCATGTTGGATTTTGTCAATCAACCACACCAGCTTTTTAGGGACGTCTATCAGCTAGAATTTGAGCTAAAAAGGACCTAACCGGTTGCGAATTCTTATTTTTATAAGCTTTTTTTGCTTTGGAACCGTCATATTGGATTTCTCAAGGGCGAATTCGGCATTTGAAAGTAGACGCTCAAAGCTTTAAAATGGTCGATAACTTTAGTGGCTTCTAATTTTAGTCGTAGCTCTGATCCGGTTGACGCGGATTATATATATATATATATATATATATATATATATATATATATATATATATATATATATATAAATATGTAGATAAGTTTTTGTCCGTGTAATTTAAAATAAAATAGAATAAAATATTGGCGAAGCGGACGTGAAAATTTGTCAATCTACATGATTCTCGTATTAAAAAGTGCGGAGCACTCCAAAATATGGAAAAACTCCGGGTCCAACAGATGGCGACAGCGCTGTTTCGTCCTGATATGGGACTCGTCAGGCCACCGCAGTCGGTACAAACCATCATCTCGCCTTTGCATCGTATAAAGCTGAATTTATAATTAAACACAACAAATAAGACGACAAAGGCGACATCTCGATGGTCCACTTGATAATACAAGAACCACACAGATTAACAAAGTTTGTAAAAGAACCGTCATATGGTGGCGCGACGGTGAATTAAAACAGAAATATGTAAAATCGAATACACGAAACGCGCTGCCCAAAGGATAGGGGTCGCATTTTTCGGTACTGGCTAGCAAGCCTACCGCTTATTTTTAGCAGCCAAAGCCACGTGCCGCACCAAACGATCCCACCATGAGAGCATGGTTTAGCGTGTTTAAAAGCCAAACAAGTAAATAAATATGTAGATAAGTTTTTGTCCGTGTAATTTAAATTAAAATAGAATAAAATATTGGCGAAGCGGACGTGAAAATTTGTCAATCTACATGATTCTCGTATTAAAAAGTGCGGAGCACTCCAAAATATGGAAAAACTCCGGGTCCAACAGATGGCGACAGCGCTGTTTCGTCCTGATATGGGACTCGTCAGGCCACCGCAGTCGGTACAAACCATCATCTCGCCTTTGCATCGTATAAAGCTGAATTTATAATTAAACACAACAAATAAGACGACAAAGGCGACATCTCGATGGTCCACTTGATAATACAAGAACCACACAGATTAACAAAGTTTGTAAAAGAACCGTCATATGGTGGCGCGACGGTGAATTAAAACAGAAATATGTAAAATCGAATACACGAAACGCGCTGCCCAAAGGATAGGGGTCGCATTTTTCGGTACTGGCAAGCAAGCCTACCGCTTATTTTTAGCAGCCAAAGCCACGTGCCGCACCAAACGATCCCACCATGAGAGCATGGTTTAGCGTGTTTAAAAGCCAAACAAGTAAATAAATATGTAGATAAGTTTTTGTCCGTGTAATTTAAAATAAAATAGAATAAAATATTGGCGAAGCGGACGTGAAAATTTGTCAATCTTTTGGGCAGCGCGTTTCGTGTATTCGATTTTACATATTTCTGTTTTAATTCACCGTTGCGCCACCATATGACGGTTCTCTTACAAACTTTGTTAATCTGTGTGGTTCTTGTATTATCAAGTGGACCATCGAGATGTCGCCTTTGTCGTCTTATTTGCTGTGTTTAATTATAAATTCAGCTTTATACGATGCAAAGGCGAGATGATGGTTTGTACCGACTGCGGTGGCCTGACGAGTCCCATATCAGGACGAAACAGCGTTGTCGCCATCTGTCGGACCCGGAGTTTTTCCATATTTTGGAGTGCTTCGCACTTTTTAATACGAGAATCATGTAGATTGACAAATTTTCACGTCCGCTTCGCCAATATTTTATTCTATTTTATTTTAAATATATATGTATATATATATATATATATATATATATATATATATATATATATATATATATATATATATATATATATTTATATTAACATATCTTTAAAGTGTTTTGACTGTGGTGAAACGCTATGCCATTAATGCCTATTTGTAGCCTGTACTATCAATTGGTGGGCGCAAAATTTTACAATATTTATTTAATCAAAAGCTATTCATGTTTTACTATTTTTAACTCAAAAAGTATGCATCGAACGGTGGCCTGACGAGTCCCATATCAGGACGAAACAGCGCTGTCGCCATCTGTCGGACCCGGAGTTTTTCCATATTTTGGAGTGCTCCGCACTTTTTAATACGAGAATCATGTAGATTGACAAATTTTCACGTCCGCTTCGCCAATATTTTATTCTATTTTATTTTAAATATATATGTATATGTATATATATATATATATATATATATGAATATATATATATATATATATATATATATATATATATATATATATATATATATATATTTATATTAACATATCTTTAAAGTGTTTTGACTGTGGTGAAACGCTATGCCATTAATGCCTATTTGTAGCCTGTACTATCAATTGGTGGGCGCAAAATTTTACAATATTTATTTAATCAAAAGCTATTCATGTTTTACTATTTTTAACTCAAAAAGTATGCATCGGACGAAAAAATTATTTGATGCACTTTTTGATTAGAATCCTCTGAAGAACGTAAATGTATTTCTTATTTTACAAACAATGATTATTTTTAATTATTAGCAATTTTTTGTTTATATCAAATCAAATTAATAGTTGACTATTTTACGGAAATCCACCCTTGATATCCGTAATCAAGGGGTCTAAATAGATATAAAAATTTTTAGTGGAGCCATGTTTTATCATCTGCTACGAAAAGCCACTTGGCTTCCGGAATATAATTCTATAATGACTGACAAATTTATAAATTTTATTTTTATTCAAAGTAATAAACAGATTTTTCACTGGTAAAATGTTTCCCATTCGCCATCTTGTCAGGAATTAAGACAAATATTTTTGTTGCATCGAAAATATAATAAGCTGAAATATTGGAGGTGCTTACCTTCATGAACTGTAGCTGTTACACATTCATGTTGATACCTAACATTGTAAAGACTAGGTTCATCAAATTGCTCTCTTATTTTTGCATTTATTGCCTTTTCAACTTCTCTCATAAAGGGATCGTCTCCTTCAAAATCCACATAGTTTCTAAAGTATGAAAGGAAAAAATTAAATAATAGTATATAGCTTCATTGATAGGGCCGGATTTCGAGGTCTGGAGGCCCTGGGGCAACGAAGGAGCGAAGGCCCCTAATTATTTTCCGAATAAAAAAATAATTTTTTTCCATTAACTCTTTCAAAAATTTAGTGCCAACAAATAAAATTATTTCAACAAAGAATGTAGTAATTGGTTAAAGTCAAATAAAATTTATTAAAAATTAAATTACCGCTATAACGAATGGTTGGGAGCTCGTGGAGGCCCCGGAGCAGTAGCCCCGCCTGCCCTCCCCAAATCCGGGCCTGTTGACTAATATTGTATTGGCAGCTGACTTAAAAGTATTTTTTTTTAGAAAAATAAACCGTTCTCAAACAATTGTAGCAAAAAGTAGAAAATAAATTACCAAATGAAATTTTAATTTAATTATTGTAGATATACTCGTTTACTTAACCTTTTTTTAAGTTGGCGCCGTCGTAGCTATTTTTAAATTAATACTGGATGGAGTGGTATTTTAACCAGGGGCGGATCTAGTTGCTCTCTTCGTGGAGGAGGGAAATATCACAAAAGAAAAGGCAGTATAATGTGACAACGAGTTGTTGACGGGGTGGGGGGTGGGGGAAACATTCATGTTCCTTATGCAGAAGGCAGGCGAACCTATTTTAATAAATTCGAAGCCCTTGAGGGTGGTGCTTGCCCCCTCCCCCTCAGCCTTGGATCCGCGCCTAAATTTAGAACGAGTTCATCTTTTGGATAAATAGTTTATGATCATTGTTGTATTTTTTTTCGCCATGGTTCAGAGAATTTTTGCATAGCACTTTCCATAAATTTTAAATCTGTCATCTATCTCATTATAAACCAATATTGTTTTGAAGAAAATCTATAGATATTATTGCAATTTTCTTTTAATTATGGCAAAATGTACAACATTATGGTACCTTTTCCCGTGCATATGAATTAAAATGCGAATAGTAAATGCAAACGTCGTTCCATCATACCCTTTCCGTGTTAGTGGTTGCACAGTTTGAATAAATTGCTTAAAACACAATTTATCCTATTCCACCATCATCGAAATAATGGCCTACCTGTACCTTCCCCGCTACAGTTATACGGCAGAGGCTTATATATATATATATATATATATATATATATATATATATATATATATATATATATATATATATATATATATCCCGTGTATGTGCTGAGTGCACGACAGTTTCTTGCTAATTCGATGATATATTTTGGCAGATCGTATTTGTTTTACTTATGAAGGCCGACGATATAAACAAGTCGAGGGTGCCCCGATGGGATCGCCGCTATCTCCTGCACTCGCTAACTTATTTATGGGAAACTTTGAATCAAAAGCTTTGGAGACGTCTTTACACAAACCACGGCTGTGGCTGCGTTACGTAGATGACACTTTCGTTATCTGGCAACATGGAGAAGAAAATCTCAAAAGTTTCCTGGATCACATAGATAGTATACATTCCAAAATCAAATTCACCATGGAGACAGAACAGGAAAGAAAACTACCATTTCTAGATATTCTACTGAAAAGAAAAGAGGATGGCTTGCTTTCGCATACTGTCTACAGAAAGCCCACTCACACCTACAGATACCTCAACGCCGATTCACATCACCACCCTACCCAATTATTTGCAGTAGTGAAATCACTTGCGTTTCGATCGCAGTCCCTTATAGATCCAGAAAATTATCACAAAGAGATGAACATACTGCAAGACGCCCTAACAAAGAACGGTTATAAAAAAGAACATATAGACAAGGCTCTAAAAAATAAACTCCTGGCCCGAAAAATCGCGAAAACCAAGAGAATAGCTCCAAAGCTTTTGTTTCTTATGTAAGAGGCACCACAGACAAGATCGCAAGAATTCTCAGGAAACATAACATTGAAACCATTTTCACCACAGACCGTAAAGTAAAAGATCTCTTGCCAACACCTAAAGAAAGAATCCCTCTAGAAAACCAGGGAGTGTATGAAATTCCATGCGGAGAATGCAGCTCATCTTACGTAGGCCAAACCAACCGTAAAATAAGCGCCAGAAGAAACGAACATATGAACGCTGTCAAGCAAAAAACAACTTCTTCTGCTCTGGCCTAACACTGGTTAAACCCAGGACAAGATAAATTTCTCAGGAACAAAAATGCTATCAAGATGTGAAAACCTGTCTACAAGAGTTATAAGGGAAGCCATTGAAATTGCAAAGAGGCCCAACAACTTAAATAGCAGAGACGATAGCCAGCGTGTGCCTAATACTTGGAAAAATCTGCTTACAAAACATCAGCCAGTACCACTTAGTAACGAAACAGATCACAACTCGGCAACGCAACCCCAAACACTGGCAACAGGGCCGATGACGCGCAGCAGGTCTCGCAACCTGATTGGCCGGAACCATTCGGAAAACGAACGCGTCCGACGCGCACACGGGACCGACAGTACCGGAGTCGCAGGCGTCAGTTCGCTCGTAGACGCGATACAGTGAGCTCTAAAAATGGTGAATAAGATTTTACCGCCTTACAGTCCTGAGAGCTCAGCACATACACGGGATGCCCTAAAACTTTCGATTACACATCACACCCGTGAGAATATCCGACATAACATATATATATATATATATATATATATATATATATATATATATATATATATATATATAAACAGTCGGTTTTTTCACATTATAGCAAATAAAAATTGATTATTTTATAATAATAATTTATTTATTGAAATTTCATGACCTATTACCATATTCTCAAATGAAAATTGCACGAAAAACATTGATTTTTTATAAATTTTTTTGAAAAACATTTTTTTTAGTAATTACACATTTTATTTAAAAATAAATTCATACATAAATTTCATATTCATAATGTACGCGAAAAGGTACCGCAAATTATCAAAAAAAAAACATCAAAATCTGTTGAAAAGTTCCAGAATTAAAGCATATGGTAGTTTGAAGATGCTGTTCCATTTTTAGAGCGCGCGGATTTATAGGTTCTCCTCACCTCTCTTGGAGCCGTCTTAATTCGACCAACATATTTTAAACTTCACTGACGGTTTTGTTGACGCTCAATGATTTTCAAATTTTTTATAAAAAAACTTTAGTTATTTAACTTTCAAGTGTAGCTAATAACTTTTCATAATTGTCATAAACAATGCGACGGTGAATTAAAAAAAAATGGTCAACTTTGGCCCGCATTGACTTTGGACTTATCTTTTTTAAAAGTTATGTACAAGTACCAACAACCTGAATATGAAAAAGGTTTTTTTTAAAGCAATAGTAAAACAAAATTATTCAGTTTGTTTCTAAGGTAAAAATTATAGTGTTTTTCTAATTAGATTTTGACATAATGACATTTTTTCCTTACTTTTAATGACTTATTAAGATAACAAGTCTTTCTTTTTCACAAAATACGCGCCGAATTCTTGTATCCTCATTATTGTACGTATAATGTTATAACAAATAAAACGCATCTGGGATAAAGAAATTTAATTATGCAAAAACTAATGAATCGCTCTGAATATTTTTATTACATATTAAGTTGTAGGTTGATTTTTGCACTGGTTATTATTAATTAAAAATTATACCAATCTGGCCTTCTTTTGCAGTTTTCTAAGGAACAAAGAAACACTGTTAATGAAAAGTAAGGGAATAATAATAAACGGAAGAGCTGTAAACAACATAAGATTTGCAGACGACACTGCTATCATAGCTAGCTCCGCTGAAGAACTCCAAGAACTAGTGAATGAAACAAATAACTATTGCGAGCAACACGGATTAAAAATGAACACCAAAAAGACTAAATATATGGTAATAATTAAAAAATAAAACATACAAATAAGTATAAAGTTGCGAGGTGTGAATTTAGAAAAAGTGCAAAATTAAAATTACTTGGGCACATGAATAACAGCAAATAATGAACAAACAACAGAAATAAGAACGAGAATAGAAATGGTAAGAAGTGCGTTTGTAAAATTGAAAACCATTCTGTGCAGCAGAGACATCACTCTAGAACTAAGAATGAGAATTTTAAGACGTTATGTATTTTCAGTGCTGCAGTATGGGTTGGAAGGCTGGACACTAAAACAAGAACACATAAATAAACTGCAAGCATTTGAAATGTGGTGTTACAGAAGGATGTTGAGAATATCTTGGACGGAAAGAAAAACAAACGTAGAAGTATTGGTAGCGATGGACAAAAACTATGAAATAATTAACAACATAAAAATAAGGAAACTGCAATATCTTGGACATATAATGAGAGGCCAGCGATATGAGTTATTTAGATTGATCGTGCAGGGTAAAATAGAAGGAAAAAAAAATATCGGAAGAAGAAGAATTTCATGGTTGAGAAATTTGAGAAAGTGGTTGAATTCTAGCTCAGTAGAACTTTTTCGAGTAGCGGCAAATAGAGTGAGAGTGGCAATGATGATATCCAACCTCCGATAGGAGATGGCACCTGAAGGAGAAGTAACAAATAACGATATCGACATCCGTGAAAAGACATTTCAAAATTTCTTTAGTTCTCTATAAGATTGTTACCGCATTTTACGCAAAAAACACTTCAATTTCGATTCGCAGGCAAAAATATGCAAAATTACCACACCTAATCCATTGAACGAAAAGTATACGTTTTGTTTCTGTAGGCCTATATTACCTAAAAATCACGTCCGATTGCTGGATGATCCAAATTTTAGTTCCCTGTATTATTTATATATAATAAGATTTGAAGTAAGCTCTTACTCTAAAATATTTCACTAGTAATAAACAAAATGACTTAAAATTTGTCTTCTTTTTCTCTATATTTAACGTCAGTGAACTTTAATAAACTTACTGTTAATCAACGTAATAGAGAGTTTAATTTTTTTTTATAAAATTGTTTTACGTGTTTTTGTTCCTAACAAATCCTTTCTTTTTTTGTTCCGTAAACGGAACATTTTATTTCGACAGGTCACTCATTTTATCCTTATATTTCATTTATTTACCTGGTAGCGGGATCACTACATGTGGCATTCCTAGCATTCGCCGAAAAGTCCCTGTGGTTGGCATCATTACAGTAACTGTTGCCGAAACATCTGTGACAGGTTATCTGTGAAATAACTTAAAACCAAAGAAACTATTACATTTAAGAAGGATAGTTATGTTTTTATTAATATAACTATGGTTCTCTTTCCATTTAGATCGATTTCATTGGTAAAGCGGCATTACCATTGTATATGTTTACGTAAAGAATGGTATTACTAACAAGGATGATACCTGAAGTGTCCGGTTTCGATTTTATTGAAACTTCAATATAGTGTGGAGGATACAAAAATAAGAGAGAAATATTGTTTTTATCAGCGAAGATTCATTTTAATGGGGTGAAAACTGCTCCTAAAACAGTATTTTTGAAATATCTCAGGTCCTAAGTGAGATATTTTTACTAAACAAAATGAAAATTACTTGTTCAAAAAGATGTTAAACTATAGTTTTTTCACCTCCAAGGACCTCTTCCCATATTTTTTATAAGGGTAAACCATCTATTCGCGCACATAATTTAATTCTAAAAATTACGAAATTTTTAAAATTGTTTGAAAATATTTTTTCCACGAATACCATAAGTAATTCAATTGACATCTTCCGGGGTTTCTAAAAATAAACTATTAAAAGAGGATGAGTCACCTCCAAATACGTTTTTTAATATCTTAAGTTCTAATTAAGATAACTCTACAAAAAATTAAAATTATTTATTATGATATTAAACTAAGGTATTTTCACTCCTAAGGATACCATCACTTATTTTTCATATATGTCATTTCATACCAGGTGCGGATCCAAGGGGGGCGGTGGGGGCGATATCCATTGTCAAAAATACAAAAAGGTAAACATATATAAAAAAATAAATTCATCCATATAATATTAAAATATTTTTGGGGCTATCGGTCATTTTATTATTAATAAAAAATATTTTTAGGGTATTTGACGTTCCAGTTTATTTATTTCTTAAACCATCTGCAGAATTACAATTAAACACTAAAAAGGGATTCAAATGTAAATACTTTTTTTATGTTGTAATTAAAATTAGACCTACTTATTTTTATTTCTGTTGCAGTGACATCTTAATTTAACTTACTTTATTATATGGAAATAGGATAGCCCCAATAAAATAAGATAAACATGTTAATTCTACACGCTTAAGAAAAAGACACAAATACAATAATAAAATAATAAAAAACTTACGGCTAATTAGAATTAAATATATATAAAATTAAAGAGTGGGACACACTAAAAGAAAAATATATAAAAAAATAAAAAAACATATAAACAACATTAAACAATAAAATACAAGAAAAACAAAAATTTAAATAATAAATTGTGTTTCCACTAGTAAACATTACGTATCTAATTCCTAATCAAAGTCAGTGAAACTATCTTCGCTCAAATTAATTATAATTGGTTCCTCTATCTCACCGATCCTGAGATCGAGTTCTCACATTCTGTTTTATTCTTTTATTATATGGATTTTTCCCAATTTTCCCCAGTAACATTATTCAAAAAAATTTTTCAAAAGTTTAGTTAAATTACTAATTTTGTTAATTGTTTCATTTCTAGCAACTTTACCTTTTACTTGAGAGATATATTTACTTCTCCAACGGACAGTTTCCGGACGATCTATAGGAACAGATTTTCTATCTGGTTTTTCTCAGCAAAAATTAAATTCTCTGAGCAATTTCCAGAAATCAGTTCTTTTAATTTCAGGTAAATCGCGATCTTCATTGATGTTAGTTAGAATTTTGTAGATGGTTGGGATCTGCTGCTTATAATAAAATGTATATACAACCCCTTTAATTACAGTTTTCATCTCTTCTTCCAACGAGGTTTTTCATCTGCCGGTGATCGAATGTGACTTGGGAGTACTAACAATTCCAGTCGTGTTTTCTCCTTCAGTATTCGGTACATAGTAGATTTTCCAACTCCTGTCATGTTGGAACACATCTCAACAGAGCTTTTAACATTATTATCTAGATATTGATATCTTAAGGCATCATAAACATTCATCGTAATAAGTTTTTCGTTGAGGAAGAAATGCCCTGGTTTAAGATTTTGGAATAAATATAGAGATGAAAGCCATATCTTCTGGGTATCTCACTAATCTCATAATAATATATAAAAACAAGCGCAAACAAGATAAATCACTAAGAACAAACTGTAAGGTGTACTTTGCTCACTGACAAAAATTAAATTAAACTATCAGAATTTTTATTTTGCAGTAAATTTGTAAAATATATTTAAATATAATGAAATATAATTAGATTTACGGCAGTTCTCAGTTACCTGCGGCACTGGAGCAGGTACGTTGGAGGTTTCGGTATCAGTTTTATTACTCTCTCTAGTTCTTGAATAGAGTATAGGAATGTGTATACTTGCAACCCCCCCCCCTTCCAATAGTTCTGAGTTCAGGAAAATAGAACCCATTCTGCCTTTTACATTAGGAATGAGTATGCTGCCTGCACTCCCCCTCCCCCAGTTGACATACTGTACTTTGTACTTTTGCGATATCACCGCCCCCCCCCCCCCCCCAAAGAGAGAGGTTGGATCCGCCCCTGTTTCATACATGTATAATTATTCTTAACATTGCTAAATTTTAGTTGATATGAACGTTACAGGGCTTATCGAAGTTTTTCTTTTAATTGATGAGAAAATATAAACTTATTTCATTGGTTAAGCTTTCATGTCTGTAAATTATTATAATTCATGACAAATGGTGATTTATAATTCTGTAACGTTCATTTAAATTAAAATTTGACAATTTTAAGAATAATAGTATATATGTGAAATGAAGGTTTACTTTTATAAAAAATAAAGAATAATGTCCTTTGGAGTGAAAATACCATAGTTTAACATTATTTCGAATAACAAATAATTAAAATTTTGTTTTGTAGAGATATCTTAATTAGAACTTGGAACTAAAAAAATATTTGGGGGTGGCTCACCCTCTTTTACTAGTTTATTTTCGGAAACTCCGAGATACGTCAACTTAATTTAGTTACGGTATTTGTAAAAAAGTATTATCAACAAATTTGGTTTAATTAAAGAATTAAATTATGTAAGTGAATTACAACTCTCATAAAAAGTAAGGGATGACATCTATAGGGTTAAAACAACATGGTATTACCTCACTTCAGCTAACAAGTAAATTACTTTAGAGGAGGTTTTCACCCCGTTATAATGATATGAATTTCAGCTGATTTAAAAAAAAATACGGTCTCTTATTTTTGTAGGATCACTTCGATTTGCTACCCAACTGCAAAATATCAATAGTCGAATCACATTGCTATATTAGTGAGGGCGCCCGAGAAATTTCGTGGTTGTGTTTAAAGTCGCTGGAGTTTTATGGTTAATTCTTATTTATTTTAAAAAAATTAAAACATTAATTTTTCACCTCATTTTCAAAAACGCACGCCCAGAATTAATAGCATTTTTTAATTTTATCATTTTAAGGTGACCAATGAACGGTTAAAACAATAAAACCTATTAATAAATTATGTTATTTCCATGCATTCAAATTATTGGCATAGGAACCTCGCTTATATACAGGTTATCCCAAATTCGATACATTTATGGGGTTTCCTGTTAACTATTAAATTTATTCTTTGGAGGAGTCAAAAATGCGACAAACAGAATTTGTGTTTTAAAGATATAAAGTAAAAATCAAAATTTCATGATAATTATATTTATAACAATATGCTACATTCTATGTCAAAATTAAAGGGCAAACTGGATTTTGCAATTTTATCATAAAAAGGTGAGTTATGAAAATTATGAATAAAATTTTTATAAAAAAATTGAACCGATTTCTAAAAGTGCGCTAAAAAGGGAAAAATAACTATAAATTTTTATATGAAATTGAAATTTTTGAAGTCGGCGCTAAACTAATACCTGACAAAATGTAATTCGCATAAACAGATTAAAAATACTTTATTTGTAATTGCTTTCTTACCATAATTTGTATATATTAGTAGTTATTTATTTCATTTACATATAATTTGGCGCGGACTAGTTTAATTTCATATAAAAATTTATAGTTATTTTTTACTTTTTAGCGTACTTTTAGAAGTCGGTTGAATTTTTTTATAAAAATTTTATTTTTCAATTTTTAGTTTTGAATTATTTATGATATTCATAAATTATTTGAACTACATTCTAATCGAGATTAATGTACCTTGCAATGACTCCAAGGTGGCAAAAAAGTACCCATCTTATCCAGAATTGTAAGTCACTCTAAAATGAACCACTAAAAATTCTTTGAATCTTAGAGTTCTTTAAATACCAATGAAAATGTGTCACACAAATATTTAGTCTGTCATAGTAAATCCAGTATCTAATATTTCAAATTAATTTTAGATTGGTAATATAGGCCCCAAAACCTTCCAATATCAATATTTAAAGAATTTGAGACGTAAACTTCTTAGCCCGATATATTTTACATTGCATATTAAGTTTGTACACGCCCCAAGAACCCTGCAATATCAATTTTAGATAAAACCGGAAAATGTAAAATTTTTAGTCCTTCATATTGTGTCTAATCAATGTAATAGTTGTAAAAAATTAACTTCATATTCGTAATACACCCCCCCCCCCAACGCCCTAATACCAAATATAAAAAAATGTGAATAACGTAAAATTTTCAACCCACCATATTGGATCCGCCATAATAAATTACGAATAAACAATTTTAACGTCTTAATCTAATCTAAATCTAAACCCTTCAAAGCCTCCTAGTACCAATTTTAGATGAAATCCTGAAATTAAAAATTTCTAAACGGTCATATTGCATCTGACATATTAGATTTCCTTAAAATTATTTTATATTCGCTATTTACATCCTCAAAAACGATTCAGTTCCACATTTGAACAAAATCGAAACATGTAAAATTTTTTGTCAGCTATATTGCATTCACCATATTGAATCCTGAAAAAATAGGACTAAATTCATAATTTACACCCTCAGTTTTTGAGAAAGTCGAGATATGTAAAATTTTTAGAATACCATATTGAATCCGCCAGATTGAGTTTTTCAAAAAATATTTTAATTTCGTAATTAACACTAACAAAAATCCCTCCATACTGACTTCAGACAAATTCCAGAGATGTAGGATCTTTAATCCGCCATATTAGATCCGCCATATTTAATTTTCTTTAAATAATATCAGATTCGTAATGTGCTATCCCAAAAACTTTCTCATATCAATTTTGAAAAAAATCGAACACAATTAATTTTTTATCCACCATATTGGATACCCCATATTGAATTTTTAAAAAATAGTTTTAGATTCGTCATGTGCCACCCCGAAAACTCCCCCATACCAATTTTGGTGAAAATCAGACAAAATTGATTTTATGTCCGCCATATTGGATCCGCCGTATTAAATTTTTTAAAAATAATTTCAGATTCGTTATGTGAGACGCCGAAAACTCCGCCATACCAATTTTCGAGAAAATCGGACAAAATTGAATTTTTCGTCCGCCATATTGGATCCGCCATATTGAATTTTTTAAAAATAATTTTAGATTCGTTGGGTACAATCCCGAAATTTCCTCCATACCAATTTTGGAGAAAATCGGACAAAATTAATTTTTTTGGCCGCCATATTGTCAGCGCCATCTTGGATTTTACTTCACCAATTTCGTCCAAAAAAATATGGGACCACCGCAGCAACTTCCTTTACATAACGTAAAAAATTTCATTCAAATCGGTCAAGCCGTTCCGGAATAATCGGTGTACATACATAAAAAAAAAATACATACGCGACGAATTGAAAACCTCCTTCTTTTAGAAGTCGGTTAAAAATATGAAATGATATGTGTGTATATGAGTAATTCCCACTGATTTTTAAAATTTAAGATATTGATACATTGCTCAGCCAATTTAAACAGTACACTTTTGAAAATGTATCAGAGTCTTAGTTACGATTTAAAATGTTTACAACTTTTTTATGAAGCGATGAGTCTTTAGAATACAGTGACGTTAAAGGCTGATTTTTTACGTTACTGCAGTGGGACTACATACAAAAAATAATTATTTTACCTCATACGCTGAAAGACGATTGTTTTAGGAGTCTACAATTCATATGTTACCTTTATATTGCTCTGTATTTTGGAAAAATTTAGTTTATAGACGTGTGCCTTTCGTTTTTAGACCATTTCATGTGGATAATAGATGAGTACTCGATTTCTGTAAATTTCGTATTTTTATATAACTTATATAGCACATGCAAATGATTGATTTACTATCGTGTATTCATTTATATAATGTAAAATACTTGAAATAACAAATAAATCTAGCTAAAGTAGAACAGTGTGCTTTATTTTTTGTAAAATTCTATACTTGGTTGAAAATACCATAAATAATGCAACTTATTTTCTGAAACACATTTTTTACGATAGAAATCATGAAAAAATAATTTTTATCTAATGTGCAATACTGTAAACTGTTTATTTCATTGTTTTACAAAAAATCATGTGAAAATTCTTACTAGATTCGCGCTGGATTACTTAATACCACGTTATTTTCTTTATTAGATAATTTGTTCAAACAAGTTTTATATTATTTTATGTAACTTTATTTTTGTTTGAAGGTTGTAGACAATGTTGAAGAATGACTAAAATGTGGTCGGACTTGTACTGTCTTTTTTTTTATTTTTACGACGTTTCGATTAGGTTGTATCTCTAATCATTATCAAGTATAAACTGAATGTTTTGTCTTAAGACTGCGAGCTTATATAGAGACTGTGTCCATTGAAGCGCAACGTTTCGCTTTAATGTACACACCTCAATGATTTAATGTTACAAAGTAGTGATTGCCAAAGATTAGGTATCTCAGCACTGGGTTTACTGAGGATTCCATTATTGTTTTTAATGTATGCTGCTTCTATAAATTTTCTTTTTTTCATATTGGGTTCCATATATATTGCCGCAGCCTCAGACCATTTTATATGGTGTTGTTTATCTTAAGAGTGTTCTGCAATACCTGATCTCGACGTTTCCCCTTTTTGTGTATGAGTTTTATATTCCTTAATTCTAACTTCTAGTGGTCGTTTAGTTTCTCCAATATACATTTCACCACACTCACATGGAACTTTGTAAACCTATTCTTTCTTATCGGTACTTTTTGGTTTTGTTTTTGTTAAATGAGCTCTAAGTGTATTTCCTGATTTAAAGACTGTTTTTATATTATAACTACTGGCAATTCGTCTTTTTTTCTCCGTAGTCCCCTTAATGTAAGGAATGGAGAAAGAATGTGTTTTTTCTGTCCAGTGTTTGTTGTTCCTAAGTTATTTATAACATCGTCAATTAGTTTCTAAGGATAATCATTCTGTTGTAAACCAGATTTAATGTTTGCTACCACTTTTTCCAATGAATCGGCATTATTGCATATAGATATAGCGATTATAGAAGTTGTGTTTAATTCCCCGATTTGTTACAATAGAATGATTAGAACTATGATTTAGATATTGCCCAGTATGTGTTGGCTTTCTCTATACTGAAGTTTTAATAGTTTCGTTTGAACGATTCACCATGACATCTAGGAAGGGCAACTGATCATTTACCTCTTTGGCAATCACTATGTGTACAGTGAAGCGAAACATTTACTTTATACTTGATAACGATTAGATATACAACTTAATCGAAACGTCGTAAAAATAAATAAAAATAAAGACAATACAAGTCCGACAACCACATTTTAGTCTAACTTTATTTTTGTCATCAACACCTAATTCTAAAAACGGTACAATATTTAATACGGTTTACCCACTAACTATACAAACTAACGATATCCAAATGCTGTCCCTTTAATTATGATCGTCCTGTATTAAAAAAAAAAATAGAATAATCGCTTTTCAAAAAAGACTGAATTAAATTGCAAATAAAAAGACCTTTTTTTTAAACATTGTTATGTGTTTCCTACTTTCTTATCAAGATCATTTTCGCTGGTTTAAAGAACCCATTAAATAATATTCAGCAACAACTACATTTCCGAGACGCTAATGGATTTTATACTCTCAAAATGTAGTTTGGAGTTGGATGCCACCGCTATAAGTTAGAAACTGTTAATTATTTTTGTTCTGTTCTTTAGTTTTTTTTTGAGGCATTTTTTTATTACTTATTCATCCAAAACGTAGTTCCTTGTAGATTCAAAAAAAGGAATTGTGTTCTGAGATTTTTCAGTAGTTACGTAACCTTTTTGGTGATTGAAGCTACCTATTTTGAGGGTTTGTTATAAATCTATTGTATGTACTTTCGTACTTAATATTTCACACATGCCTTTGATTTTTGAGGTTTTTTTCGACTATAGGGGATGATTTTGTGGGTGTACTTGTAATTATGGCCTCAGATTACATTTTAGTTTGAAAAAAAAACTTGGCATTACATTCGTCGATGTAAACTTTTTTCTTTTTGCAAACCCGTATAATACGACAAAAAATAATTCATTTGCCTATACTAGCAAAAAATGATAAAGAATAGTTTTCTAAAAAGATTTGATAAAAAAAACGAGTAACACCAATTTTTTCGAGCAATAATATTTACTTAAAGAAAAACTCATTTCTTCTAGTGTGCCACTCATTTTTTTTTCAGTTTTTCGGAGCCCAAATTTTAAAAATTAGCAGTTATTACTCATATAAAAAACGAGAAAAACCAAGAAAATGCCCTTAATCTATATTTTCAACGTTTTCCGTATAGGCGTCAATTTTTAGAGATATTGGTAAAAGATTTGAAAAATTTTGTATAAATTTTGTAAGTTTTAATAAACCAAGGCTACACTAATATTTTAAAGAAAATAAAGAAAATAATGAACTAAGTATCCCTGGGTAGGCGGAAGCTCAAATTGAGATAAGACTGTCGTCAGTTATTATCTACACAGGCAAAAAGTAATAAAAATTAAATATTTTAAAATTTTATGAACTGAAAACTTATTTTTAGCAAGGAAACCCTATAGCTAAAATAAAAAAAAAGAAGTAGGAAATTCAAAAACAAAGTGTCAAAATATACTGAGGAAGAACCAGTATTTTCTTTACAAAGTAAATACAATGAAACATCTATATCCTGGAGATCGTGAAAGAAAACTGCAGTTTTGCCACTGGTTTTGAAATAATTGTGATACCTAATGTTTATAACAATGTTGGATAGTCTGATGAAGCAAGAATTACAAGTACCGATATTTTAAATCGACATAACGAAACTGATCCTTATGTAGTGAGGGAAGTTCGTTAACAGTGCATTTTTTTTATAACATGTTATTCTTGAAATGCTCATAAGGCTCTTTATCACATTTTTAAAGAAAATATTAATACGAGAGATTTACATTAATATATTAGAAACTAATCTTTTGAATTTATTGAATGAATTATTGGTGGAAAGACTTAACATTTATGTTTAACAGAATGGTTCTTCCAATCATAATGTCGTAAGAGAAAGGGAGTGACTAAACAGTAGTAATTTCCCTGGTAGATGGGTGGGTACCTGTAGACTGGTGAGGTGCCTCCACGCTCTCCGGACTTAACACCACTAGATTTTGTTCTATGGGAAAACATTAATACTCAAGGACAACTTCTTGAACTAATTCACAATTTGTTTAGGAAAGTAAAAATTATTCATATCATTGCCGCAGTAAAATGTGTAAGAAAGCGCTGTCAAAAGTTTATTGAAAATAATAGGGGCCCTTATTTTTGTTATTTAGAATAAGTTATATTTCGTTGATGTTCTTGTTTTTTAAATTTCATTTTGTCATTGTCTTGTGTTGCCATTAAATAAATAGTAAGTGTATCTGTTTATCTGATAAAAAGAAAAAATAGAGAATACCACACGCAAATAATTAAGGAAATTGAAGAGAATCGAATCAACTACAGAGTAAAACAACACTTCAGGGGAGTATCACGTATCAAGGCAGGATACCAGCCCAGGACAGGAAACTTCTTAGAATGAGAGAACGGAGACCTTATCGCCAATGATAAGGAAATACTAGAAACCTGGAAAAAATACTTTAGCCAACTGTTGAACGAAAAATTTGACAGCACTCTGCCAAACATCAGAGATCCATACAGTCAAAATAGAAGACAGATGCCCTTCATACGAAGAGGTGATGCGCGCTATCAAGAAACTGAGAAACAATAAAGCCGCAGGCAGTGATAATATACCAGCGGAATGTTTACAGCACCGAGGGGATGCATTCCACAGATCCATCCATAAACTAATACAAAGAGTCTGGCAGGAAGAAACTCTTCCAGATGAATGGAAGGAGGGAGTCATTGTGCCAATCCACAAGAAAGGCGACAAGAAACAATGCAGCAATTACCGGGGAATAACCCTACTGAACACAACCTATAAAGTCCTTTCGAACATTCTGCTGGAAAGAACCAAAACATATACAGAAGAAATCGTAGGGGATTACCAATGCGGATTTAGACCTAATCGCTCAACTGTTGACCAGATATTTGCCATAAAACAGATAATGGAGAAAGGCTGGGAATTCGATCGTGAGCTACATCAGATATTTATCGATTTTAAACAGGCATTTGATAGAGTCTGCAGAGCGAGACTATGGATAGCAATGCAGGAGCTTGGCTTTCCCAAAAACCTGGTCAGCCTAATAAGGATGTGTATGGAGGGGTTGAAGTGCAAAGTGAAGGTGAGACAGTACTACTCTGAAATATTTGAAATAAACAACGGTCTTAAGCAAGGAGATGCGCTCTAACCACAACTTTTTAACATAGCGCTGGAATATATAATCAGAAATTCGAAAATTGAAGCACCGACATCTATATTCCATCAAGATGGACCAAATCTACTGTTGGCATTTGCAGATGATGTCGATATGATTGGTAGTAGTAGAATAAAAATGAAAGAAACCCTAATACGGTTCGAAAGGGAAGCAAAGAAGATGGGACTTCAAATCAACGAAGACAAAACTAAATACCTGTTCATGAGTCGGAATGGCCGAAACAGACACAGAATAGGTCAAAACATCACCATCGATGAATATAACTTTGAACAAGTCAAAGAATTTAAATACCTAGGAACAACAATATTCGAAGATAACAACGGATCACAAGAAATAAACAATAGAATGCAAGCAGGAAATAGATGCCTGTACGCACTGAAAGATCTGATGAAATCGAAACACCTCACAAGACGAACAAAGATGGACCTATACAAAATAGTTATAAGATCGATAGTTATATATGGTTGCGAAACATGGACGCTAAAGGTAGCGAACGAAGAGAGACTACGAGTCTTTGAAAGAAAAATCTTGAGGAAAATCTCGGGACCAACGATAAATGAAACGACAGGACAATACAGAACAAGAACTAACAAGGAACTAGAAGAACTATTCCCAGATACAGATGTAGTAAAAGAAATAAAGGCCAGAAGACCCCAGTGGGCAGGACATATCAGAAGGCTTTCTGACGACAGAATAATAAGACTAGCTTGTGAGGAAGCACCGACTGGGAGAAGGCCACTGGGATGACCCCGACTCCGGTGGAGAGATAATAAAACAAAACTATGAGCATCGAACACTGGATGGAGGTTGCGAGAGATCGAAATGAATGGAGGCATGTCGTAAAGTCGGCTAAAACCCACCCAGGGTTGTAACGCCACGGAGTAAGTAAGTAAGTGTATCTGTTAAATTTAAATATAAGTATAATAACTCCTTCTTTTGTTTTTTATTCATGGCTTACTACGACTTTTAATAAGAAATCGCAAAATCCAGGTTGCCTTTTCATTTTGACATTAAGTGTAATATATTGTTAAAATGTTGTTTTTTCAAATAAGAACATTACAGGGTATTATAAAAATTGTCAACTTCTAAATTTTATCCTGTATTATCAAAATAAAAGAAAATCTTTAAGTTTTGTTTGCGGCACTTTTAGTTTTCCTAAAAAACAGTTCGTAAAGTTAGTAAAAAATATTAGAAATCCCATACAATTTGGGATATTCTGTATTTAAGGAAAAAAAAATATTTTACAAGAACTTACCTGTCCCTGGCAATAATACTGCTAGCAGAAGCGTGGCAAACAAATTCATAATTAGTCTAACAATAGCTAATTAACGGCACTGAAATATTACCGTAGCAAAGGTACTGTGATCCAAATCTTCAACAAAACATCATAAATTTACAGATCAATTTTTAGATGTTCTATGTCTAATTTGATGAAAATATCCTCCAGTAGCCGGGATTAATATAATACAAAAAGATAATTTATTACAAGTATAAATAAAAAGCGGCAGCTATAATAAAAATAATCTTGTCAAGTTGAAAAGAAGTTGATACATTTATAACCAATATAATTATGATTAGTCATGTCATATCAGTCCTGTAGATGCTTTGGGGTGAAAGTTTTAGGGGCTGTAAGACCAAAAAATGATTCAGGTAATCATCGCTTGCAATTTTCAATTGGCCTTTTGTAGTTTATTTTCCTTCATATTAGTATATAACCTATGTAAAAATGAAACTAATTTCAAAATTGCACTTTAAAGTAAGAAATAAATTATAGTTTGCAATTAATTTAATAATTGTAGATAAACTTATTTAATTTTTTGAATACGGTGCAGTAGTGGTTGAAGGAGCTATTCTAAAATTAGTATCTTCCTGATCTAGCTCCATTTCTTTTTGCTTAAGAGTCTCTACTTAAAGCTTTCTAATTTAAAAATGTTTAATAAAAAATTTCTTATCCTTTGACATATTTTATCCAAAAAAGTTATACGTAGTAGGTATATATATATATATATATATATATATATATATATATATATATATATATATATATATATATATATATATATATATATATATATATATGTTATGTCCGTGTATGTGCTGAGTCCCTCTCGGGACTGTAAGGCAGCTAACGTTTCGGTGAAATCTCATTCACCATTTTCAAAGCTCACTGTATGGCATCTACGAGCGAACTGACGGCTGCGACTCGGGTGCTGTCGGTCTCGTGTGTACGTCGGACGCATTCGTTTTCCGAATGGTTCTGGCCAATCAGGTTGGGAGACCTACTGCGCGTCATCGGCCCTGTTACCAGTGTTTGGGGTTGCGTTGTCGAGTTTTAATCTTTTTCGTTACTAAGTGGTATTGGTTGGTGCTTTGTAAGCAGATTTTTCCAAGTGTTAGGCACGCGCTGGCTGTCATCTCTGCTATTTAAGTAGGGTATCTTGCAGTTTGTTCATCTCTTTGTGGTAATTTTCCCGATCTGTAAGGAATTGCGATCGAAAGGCAAGTGATTTCACTACTGCAAATAATTGGGCGGAGTGGTGATGTGAAGGTCTCTGTTGGTGTGAGTGCGCTTTGTGTAGACTCTTTTCTTTTCAGTAGGATATCTAGAAACGATAGTTTTCTTTCCTGTTCTGTCTCCATGGTGAATTTAATTTTTGAATGTATACTGTATACAATCTGCCAAAATATATCATCGAATTAGCTATAAACTGCCTTGATAACACCTATTTTACTTATGAAGGCCGACAATATAAACAAGTCGAGGGAGCCCCGATGGGATCGCCGCTATCTCCTGCACTCGTCATGGAAGATTGTGAATCATAAGCTTTTGAGACCTCTTCACACAAACTACGACTATGGCTGCGTTACGTAGATCACACATTCGTTATCTGGCAACATGGAGAAGAAAATCTCAAAAGTTTTCTAAATCACATAAACAGTATACATCCAAAAATTAAATTCACCATGGAGATAGAACAGGAAAGAAAACTATACCTTAAATCACTTGCTTTCCGATCGCAGTCCCTTACAGATCGGGAAAATTACCACAAAGAGATGAACATACTGCAAGGTGCCCTAACAAAAACGGTTATAAAAAAGAACATATAGATAAGGCTCTAAAAAACAAACACTTGGCCTCAAAAAACGCAAAAATCAAGAGAAAAGCTCCAAAGCTTTTGTTCCCTATGTAAGAGGTACCATAGACAAGATCGCAAAAATTCTCAGGAGACACAACATTGAAACCATTTTCACCACAGACCGTAAAGCATAAGATCTCTTGCCAACACCTAAAGAAAGAATACCTCTAGAAAACCAGGGAGCGCGAAATTCCATGCGGAGAATGCAGCTCATCTTACATAGGCCAAACATACCGTAAAATAAGCGCCAGAAGAAACGAACCTATAAACGCTGTCAAGCAAAAAACAACTTCTTCTGCTCTGGCCCAACACTGGTTAAATACAGGACATAAGACAAATTTCTCAGGAACAAAAATGCTATCAAGATGTGAAGACCTGTCCACAAGAGTTATAAGGGAAGCCATTGAAATTGCAAAGAGGCCCAACAACTTAAATAGCAGAGATGACAGCCAGCGAGTGCCTAACACTTGGAAAAATCTGCTTACAAAACATCAACCAGTACCAGTTAGTAACGAAATAGATTACAAGTCGGCAACGCAACCCCAAACATTGGCAACAGAGCCGATGACGCGCAGTAGGTCTCGCAACCTGATGGGCCGGAACCAATCGGAAAACGAACGCGTCCGACGCGCACACGGTACCGACGGCACCGTGCTTTGAAAATGGTGAATGAGATTTCACCGAAACGTCAGCTGCCTTACAGTCGCGAGAGGGACTCAGCACATACACGGGGATGCCCGAAAACCGTCGATATATATATATATATATATATATATATATATATATATATATATATATATATATATATATATATGCGTCTTTCACTGATTCCTCCGTGTGAGATGTGGAATCCATGAAAGCCGCATAAACATATGTACGGCACTAGGCAGGAGGTCGGCGAAGCCTCGTTTAGTGTTGCATACTTCCTTCCGATCTGTCCTTTGCGCAAACAGGGGCATGTCGGTACCTTGATGAGTCTAGTAGAGACGAAACATCTATCTCCGTATCATTGTAGCGGAGATGGTAAGTTTTGACTTATTTCTCGATATGGTGAGACAGGTAGGCTATCATCTCGATGGTGGTGGAATAGGATGAATTGTGTTCTATAGCAATTTATCCAAACTGTGCGACCTCTAATGAAAAGGGTGGGATATTTTATCATCGGATATGATATTCAAAAGGTATAGACGTACTCAATTGTTAGCGCACGAGAACCAATACAAAAGTTTCAGATCCCAGTCAAAGATCGCGATAAAGACTGACTATTATAATTTTATTCGGTCTACTGAAAATGGTATCCTGAAAAATGTTAAAGCTTTCTAGTCTTATATTAAATCTCAACGATACAAAATAGGATACCCAACAATAATGAGGCTTAATAATGTGGAATGAAGTAATTCTAAAATAATCGCTAACATGTTTGCTGACTTTTTTCAATCAGTTTTCACTTGTACTGATGCTATAATAACTAAATTTACCTTGCATGGAAATGTTTTATCCATTTTTTTTTAAATGTTTACGAAATATTTGTGAAAATGTTCATAGAAATGTTTCAGTGAAATCTTTTTAGAAATATTTCGTCTTATGTGGGCTGTAGTTGATAGTTTGAAATGCTTTATTGTAAAAAAATAATTACGATCTGTTTAAAAAGGCATTTATTAGAAAAAAACCTATAGGCTAAATAAGGACAAATATACTTTATTACCTAAAAATATTTTGAGTTTATTTGTTTTCCATGTTATTTCTAATTATGGTATAAATAGCTACTATGCTAAAACTAAATTTCACTTCTAAAAACAAACTTTAATACTCCTATTTTAAGTACTGAAAACTCTCTTTAATCAGTACTACAAGTTCTTAAAACACGATTTTGCTGACTAATTCACTTTAAGAATTAGTTTTTTTGCATTCAGTTATGTCATAACACTAATAATATCTGTGGATTTTTTAGGCATCTGTAAGCGATAATTTCGACTTCAAAATTTTGCAAAATCTTATATCATCAGCACTGAAGTCTATGGAAGACTGTAATTTTTTGTTTTCCGAAGTATGAAATAATGTTCAGGTTAGACAACTTAAAAATACTTATTTTATCTAAGTAAATACACACTAAAAAATAAAATAACTGCGAGACTTTTACTAGATAAATGCTTAAAGCTTTTAGCATTACACAGTGGCGTAGAACATTCTCGAAAAAGAATTATTTTTGCCGGTGTCTTAGGGTCAGTAGTGACTCGTTTCAAAAACTCCCCTTCAGTGTAAGTAGCGCAGTCTCTAACTGTTGCTAAGACTTTTCTTCCAGGCATGGGGGCTAGAAATAAAAGAAAAATTAAGTAAAACAAACTATTAGGTCTTCCTAACTTCGACATATCATAGCCGCAGAGTTTATTTTCTGGTTCGTACAGAAACTGATATTTATGTTTGTCATAATTTAGTTGGTGTCAACCAGTTATTACAAAACAGTCAAGTCACAGTTTGCCAACTGTTTTTGGCTAGTCTCTGATTGTTCTGAGAATGGAGCTAATATTTGATAAGTCATTATAAAAGCCGAAAAGTTGGATAATACAAAAGCAAACATTTTTCATGTCATTTATGAAATAAGTGTCAATTTATGTGAAAAAGTGGCTTGAAATCGATGTTCCTGAATCAACTTAATAATTTTTAAATGAAAGTGGTATGATCCAATAATTAAAATAACAAAAAATATCATTGGTATCTTATATAGTTAAATTCTTATTTGGAATTAAAATTACCAAGTGCTTACTTACTAAGATATTAATTGTTTTTGGTTGTATCTATTTCTCGAAAAAAGTATAATAGCCAAAAAGATTGTTTTCGTTATGTACTTTTATTACCAAATCGGTAAAATGGAAATTTCGTTTTTTTTTTCCAAGAACAACTATTCCCTTTACTGATTCTAGAGTTTTATCTTTAGGTCTTTAACTTTACTTTTCCTATATAAAAGTTTTTTTGTTGCCATATACAGGTAGTCACAAAAGTCTACACATACTATTTGTTCCCAAATTACACAGCCTCACAAAAACTTTCTTTCCTCTGGCCTGGGGTTTTAACTATACCTACTGTATATTTTTGGGGTCGCTGAATCCGAAACCGAGGTCCATTAAGCCCTATCATGTCGGAGTTTTGCCATAACCTCAAAAAACCTCAAACTCAAGGCTATTAAATATTATTGGATATTTTTAACCCAAAATCAATGCTGTTAAAACCCTAATAACCCCATGACTCAAAAAATTAATGATCCAAAGACCCCATAACCCAATAACTTCATAATCCCATTACTCCATAACCTCATGACTCTATAACACCATAATCATGATACTGAAATCATTATACTCAATCTCTTATAGCGGAAGACCTTGTATTCATCTCAATTTCTTTAAACTTCAGCTGTAGAGCGCCATGACTCAACAACCCTATAACCCTATGACCCCATAAACTCATGACTCTATACTCCGTAACAATGTTACTGAACTCATTACACTCAATCTCGTATAAAAGAAGAACTTGTGGCCTTAATTTCTTTAAACCATGACTGTTGAATCCAATGAATTAATAACCCCATTGATTTTAGTAATATGGTTATGGGTTTATAGAGTCATGGAGCTATGGAGTCATGGAGGTATGAGTTATCGGGTTATAAGGTCTTTGGGTCATGGCGTTATTAGGGGTTTAATAGCATTGGTTGTGGGTTAACAGTTGTGCACAGCCACACACAAAATAATTTAGGCCTGTGCTTCTGACTATGTCTATTATTTGTTTTCGAGGTCGCTGAGTCCAAATCTGCCATACATTAAACCCCATTATGTCATGGTTTTGCGATAACTTCAAAAAAACCAAAACCCAGACTACTAAGTAGTATTGAACGCTCTTAGTCCAAACTCAATGCTGTGAAACCCCTATTAAAGCTCACCCTCAGTGACTCCATAACTCTATAACTTCATGACTTTATAACTCCATAACCATGTTACTGAAATGATTGGGATTATGAGGTTATGTGGCTGAACAGCCAAGGTTTGCAGAAATTTAGGTCACGACTAGTTCTTCCGCTAGCGGGGATTGAGTGTAATTGCTTCAATAATATGGTTATGAGGCTACAGAGTAATGGAGTTATGAGGTTATTGGGTTATGGGGTTCAACAGCTATAGTTTAAAATAATTAAGGCTACGACAAAATCTTCCGCTATGGGAGATTGAGGGTAATGATTTAAGTAACATGGTTATGGGGTTATAGAGGCATGGGTTCATAGGGTTATACGGTTATTGAGTGATGAAGCTAAACAGCTGTAGTTTAAAAAAGTGAGACGACTACACATTCTTCCGCTATGAGAGACTGAGTGTAATTAATTTAGTGTCATGATTATGGGGTTACAGGGTAAAGGTGTTATAGGGTCTTTGGGTCATGGGGTCTTTGGATTATGGAGCTATTAGGGGTTTAATATCATTAGTTTTGGCTAAAAGCGTTCAATAATGCTTAATAGTTTTAATTTTGAGATTTTTTGAAGTTATAGCAAAACCCTGACGTGACGGGGTTTAACGGACCCCGGATTCGGATTAATCGACCCCAAAGACATGCAGTAGACTTAGCCAGAACCTCATGACAGCATTTTTTTTGTGTGGCTGTGTTATTAATTATTTCTGCATGACACTAAATAACTGGTTTATCACTAAAAAACTACAAGCAAAATATTGCTTGTACCTATCTTGGGATTTTTCTGTTCGTATAAACCTACCGAGTTGCGACTGCTTATTGGTTCTTTAAAAACAAGTCTAAAAGCAGTTTTATTGTTTAATGGAAATAAACAATCATCTGGTTCCGTGAGTAATGCTGTAAATATAAAAGAAACATACGAGAACATGCGTATATTACTTCAAAGCATAAAATACGAAGATCATATATGGAATATCGGTGCCAAATATTGTTGTTTTTTATGCGAATGGAACAGCATAGCCAGAAACCAACAAGATGTCGTTAAAGAATGGCTGTTGCGTGAAAACATTGTGCCCTGTCTGGAAAACGTCCTTAATGAACCCTTAATAGAGCAGCAAAAAAATTATTTACCTCTCCTGCACATGAAACTAGGGCTTATAAAAATTCTGTTAAAGCCTTAAATAAAGAAGGAAGTGGTTTTCTTTACTTGAGACGAAAATTCGTGCGTATAAGTGAGGCAAAGCTTAAAGACGGAATGTTCGTTGGCCCGCAAATACAAGAACTTTTTAAAGACGATAATTTTGAAACTACACTTTGGAGAAAAGATACTAGCCTTCAAAAATGTATATAGCAACTTCCTAGGGAATAAGAAATCGGAGAATTACAAAGAGTTGTTTGAACAACTTATCCAGTCTTACAAGATATTGGGTTGCATATTCTTCACTCCCATTTGGAATTCCTCCCTGACAATTTAGGTGCAGCTTCAGTCGAACATGGCGCAAGATTTCACCAGCAAATTGTTCAAATGGACAGCGGTATAGTGGTACAGAGAAACAAGCTCTAAGGTCCCTGCGAATTAACAACAAAAACAGTCTAAAATTAGCAGAAAGTCCCAAGACCTGTTAAGGAAAAGACGTCAACTTTTAAGTAAAAATAAAAGAAACACAGTGGAGTTCGCAGAATTAAACAAGACCATAAGAAAAGCCGACTTAAGAAAATACCAAGAAGAACGCATAGAACAAATAATAGAAAAGAACCGAAGTCTAAAGGGAATGAAGTCTAAAGTGGGAATGAAAAAGTTAATTCTGCTAAAGAACCGGGGCGATGAAGTAAGAGATAGAAAGGAGATAATAAAGATAACTGAACAATACTATGAAGATCTATATAGCCCAAGAAACCCTCCCTCGGCTAATACTATAAGGAATTTAAAAAAGGCAATAACAAATGTGAATTCTGAAGACCTGCCAGATATTACAGAGGATGAAATAGATAACGCCATACAAGATATGAAAAGAAATAAAGCAGCGGGAGATGACAAAGTCTTAATAGAATTTCTTAAGGAAGGAGGAAGAAAAGTTAAGGAATATTTAATTCAACAGATGTCTTGTCGAAAGTAGGATACCCAGTGAATGGAACAACGCTAACACAATTTTGATATATAAAAAAGGCGATCCGGCGACTCTGGACAATTATAGGCCTATATCCCTTCTCTCCCAGTTATACAAAACCTTCATGAAAATCATAACTTGCAGATTGACGAACAAATTCGACACATATCAACCTGTTGAACAAGCAGGATTCAGAAAGAGATATGGAACATGCGACCACCTGCATACACTAAAAATATTAATAGAAAAAACCAACGAGTATAATCTGCCTCTGTACATGGCCTTTGTTTACTTTGAGAAGGCTTTCAACAGCGTAGAATTATGGGCTGTTGAAGAAGCTTTGGTAAATAGCAGAATAGACTCGAGATACAAAAATCTATTTCATAATGTCTATCTAGACGCAACAATAACAGTACAACTTGATGACGAACTAAAGATGAACCGCATCCCAATCAAAAGAGGAGTAAGACAGGGAGATACAATCTAGCCCAAATTATTTACAATGGCCCTGGAAGATTTGTTCAAATAATTAAATTGGGAAAATAAAGGGATAAACATTAATGGTAGATTCCTAAATCATCTGAGATATGCAGATGATATACTCTTGATCGCATCCGACTGGGAAGAACTGCAGTCAATGATAAACGACCTCCATGAAACATCGCTCCAACGAGGATTAAAGATGAATCTCAGAAAAACAAAAGTAATGCCAAACTCAGACAAACAACAAGTTATAACAGTAAACGAAACCGAAATAGAACAGGTGAATGAATATATATACTTAGGCCAGGCATTAAGAGCGAGTAAGGACAACCAGACAGCCGAAATAACACGAAGAACGCGATTAGGATGAACGGCGTTCGGAAAACTCTCCTATGTTTTAAAAAATCAGAAAATTCCCTTATACTTAAGAACCAGAGTGTTTGTTGTATATTGCCGTTTCTAACATACGGAGCGCAGACGTGAAATTTGGACATAATCCGCAAAATTTAAAGGGCTATGAAACGACACATGTTAGGAATATCACTCAGAAATAAAAAACGAAATGAGTGGATAAGAAGAAAAACCAACGCAGTTGACGCTATAGAAAGAGCAGCATCACTAAAACGGAAATGGACAGGCCATAACGAACGAATAAAGACAACCGTTGGAATTCAGAAATTGGAAAATGGCGCCCATATGAAGGGAAAAGATCCAGAGGCAGGCCACAGATGAGATGGAAGGATGACAGAGTCAGACATGCCGGCTTGATGTGGCAAAGAAGAGCCCAGAATAGAAAGATTTAGAAACAAATAGGGGAAGCCTATATCTAATTTTGGAAGGATGAAAACTAGGCTAAAATGAAAATGAAATAGTGGAAAATGGATCCCAAACATGTCAACGGATTACTGTTGGGCTCTCGAATGTGAAACCGATTCCGGCGAATATAAGAGAAAAAAGACAATAAAATAGTTCATTTGATTTTATTGTACATTTTTTAATACAAAATGAGGCATATTTTGTAAAAAAAAATTATTTTTTCTTGTCCTCTCTAACTGCCAAGTAAGTTAATGTTATTTCGTTTAAGTTATGGAGAAAAAATTTGACTCCGTTTTTATAAGGAAGTTTTGGATGACATTATAATTTCTACTGAAATCCACTTTAAATTTTAACCCATTAGTGGTGGTTAAGCTTAAATAAAAGTCTTACTCTCATATTGCATCATAACACAGCTGTCTTCTATACAATCCTTTAAATGGATGGCTTCAATAATTCCATTGTTGCATTCTTTGGAAGTCTGGTGACAATGGTAACATAATATTCCATAACCTAAGAAAAATAGTTGTACTTGAATGGAACAGTAAAATACTCAACAGGTTTCTATACTAATCTTGTTTGTGTAATCTCTGGTTCAGTAGGTCAACCGATTTTAAAAGTTCTTTTTTCGTTTGAATACCGATTATATTTTATCCGAGTTTACAAAAATAGGGCGACCTAAAGAGGCAGAACATCTAGAAAATCAGGCATAAGGTCTGTACTGAGTTGCCACTGATGTTTCTGTTATTACGTTTACATTCTTGAAAACTACTGATTAATATTATTTTATAAGGCTTTTTCAGTTCGCACATTTTTTATTACCCCTATTTGGTATGAAAGGTAGAACGTCGAACGGAGGAGAATTTCGTAGGTCTGTTTGATCATTATGAGGATTTATTGCATCTATAAATTTCTATGTCCTCCAAATTTTTTACATTTGGATACGCTATGCAAAATTTGAATAGTGCATCTGGGAAACTGTGACCTGTTTTATGAAATTGTTAGCTCCATTTCAATTATGTTTTTTCAATAAAAATTCAGTCTTGTGTTTTCTAAATCTTCTACGGAAATTTCTTCCCGTTTGTACGATGTAACAGCTATTGCAATCCTAATAATTTAGTCTATAAACTCCTAAATTTTCTAGAAAGGAAATTCTGTCTTTGACATTAAACATATATGACAGTTTTTGTGACGGTTTAAATACGATTTTTAAATTCTATTTTGTCCAGACACTGGCTATTCTATTTGAAATATTTATTTATGTTGGGTGGGTATATTAAGTTGAGTATAGTAGTGTAGTGAAATTTTAGAACCTAAGTCATTGTAATACTTTATACCGCCTATGAATGTTACAGTACTTGATACTGATTTAAAGGTGGTTATATTAATTAAAAAAAAAATTCTCCATTTATTGGGCTTCATTTTATGTGAAATTTATATACGATTATTGATCAAAATGTAAACCACAGATTTATTTATAATTATTTTTGAGAAAGCAATGTTTCAAATATGATAAAACGATATAAAGGAATATTATCAATATCAAAGACGATCGATCGTCTTTTTAAATATTAAATATTATACTTCACCATCCAGTCAAGAAATGAAAATTATCGCGAAGAATCAAATCACCGAATTAGCCCTCTAATTACAGTTATTAAAATATTTATAGGTGTACTACATTATTGTTTTTTCATATTTTGAGCTTATTTCCAGTTTATATCGAACTTCTGAAAATCTGGTGATATTTTTTTCAAATTTAATAATTTATTTTCCAAATATGGTAATTTTTTTGAAATTTGGTGAACTTATTCATCAAGTTCTCGTGATTTTTATTATTTTCACCTGGCAATAATGGTCCTATGTAAACTAGACCACGTTGACGACGTCGTGGCATGCACGCTACTTAATTTGACAGCTGATGTGCTGACAGCGCAATGTCAACAGTTCTCAGTTGGTATAATCAACATTTTTAAAGTTTTTAGATTTTGAAATTGATATATATATATATATATATATATATATATATATATATATATATATATATATATATCTATATATATATATATATATATATATATATATATATATATATATATATATATATTCTTTCATGTTTCTGTTGTTGCATATTTTTTTAGATGTCATATGTTCGATAAACTGTGCTATATGTGTTTTAATTAATAGTTAATATATTTTTTAATAGATAACTCCTTTGATTTAAATAGTAGTCAATCACCTGATTTTTTTTTGGTCTAGACCAAAGATTATTATAGCTAACGCTACTATAATAACCTTTGGCTAAACTTAGAAGCTTAGGCTTGTAATAAGAATCGCCAGTTGTGGGGAATGTAGGATAATTTATTCTGAATATGCCTAAGAGCTGACGTGAAAAAGAAACATCCGGGTAGGTATTTTATGTTTTATTCTTGAAAATATAATACCTAGTGCCGTAAAATAATCCTGGACACATGATGGCTTGAATATAGTGCTAATTGTTTGAACTTGGCTAAATTAGGGGTGCTGGCAAAACTATAATTTCCAGGTAGAAAATAAGTTAAATCTTAAAATTAATTCTTTCCTACACATTATTTATATTTTGTTAGGAAAATTTGAAGTGAAGCATAGAATTTTTCAATGTTTTTCATTGGCCTTACTGCTACAGAGTAAGGAGTGACCTTAACACTAATATACATATAGAAGGAATGAACAGAACAATAAAACATCTATATTTGGGTAGCAAATTTATTAAAAGCCTCGACGAAGCGATAGGTTATTTAAAGAAGTCTATTTATCTTTCTAAAAGGTATCCCAAAATGTATGCAAGATTTGTGCCATTTGTGCTGTACAGTGTTGGCAACAACAAAAAACAGCTTGACAGCTGACAGTTTAGGATTAGTAAAAATGGACCACTACAAGAGAGAACGACGTGTTTTTATTGTTGAACAATATTTTAAAAATAATGGAAATTTGTCGATCACAAATTTTGTAGAAAATATGTTCGGAATATTGATTTAACTTCGTGAAGTGTGAAGAGAGTAATTAAAAAATACAGAGAGACTGGATGAATTGGTGATGCTAAACATACTGGGCATCTAATAACAAGCGGCTCAAATGTTAATATCGAAGCAGTGCGTGAGAGTGTTGTCGAAAGTCCAGGAACATCAATTCGGCGTTATAGACAAGAATTGCAAATTTCCCGCCACTCTTTACAACGCATACTCACTAAAGATCTGCGTCTCCGTGCTTACAAAGTTCAAATGATATAAGAACTGAAGTCTAATGATCCTGCACAGCGAAGAGAGTTGGTTGAATAGATTATTGAACATCAACAAGTGGATGCTGATTTTTCGAGCAAAATCATTTTAAACGATAAAGCTTATTTTCACCTTGATTACACGACATGAACCTAGCTGTGCAAAGGACAGATCGGAAGGAAGCATACAAATACTGAACGCGGCTTCGCCGACCTCCCGCCGGATGGCGTATCCACATTATGCCGTTGTAGTGCTGAAATCACATTCAGCAAACGTACAACTATATGCAGCTCCGCGTATGAATGAAGTAAAATGCGAGCAGTAAATGCAGTGTATGCTTCCTTCCGATCTGTCCTTTGCACAGCCAGGTTCATGTCGGTACCCTTATGAGTCTAGTAGAGACGAAACATGTACCTCTGCCGTATCACTGTCGCGGGGAGCGTAAGTTTTGACTTTCTTCTCGGTATGGTGGTATAGGTAGGCCATCATCTCGATGGTGGTGGAATAGGATGAATTGCGATCCATAACAATTTATTCTCACTGTGCAACCTCTAACACAGAAAGGATATGATGGAGAGAAGTTTGCATTTACTGTTCGCATTTTACTTCATTCATATACAGAGCTGCATATAGTTGTACGTTTGCTGAATGTGATTTCAGCACTACAATGGCATAATGTGGATGTATCCACTGCTATTGCATCTCACACGGAGGAATCCGTGAAAGCCGCATAAACATATATACGCCATCCGGCGGGAGGTCGGCGAAGCCGCGTTCAGTATTTGTATGCTTCCTTCCGATCTGTCCTTTGCACAGCCAGGTTCATGTCGGTACCCTGATGAGTCTAGTAGAGACGAAACATGTACCTCTGCCGTATCACTGTGGCGGGGAGCGTAAGTTTTGACTTTCTTCTCGGTATGGTGGTACAGGTAGGCCATCATCTCGATGGTGGTGGAATAGGGTGAATTGCGATCCATAACAATTTATTCTCACTGTGCAACCTCTAACACAGAAAGGATATGATGGAGAGAAGTTTGCATTTACTGTTCGCAATTTACTTCATATATATATATATATATATATATATATATATATATATATATATATATATATATATATATGTTATGTCGGATATTCTCACGGGTGTGATATGTAATCGAAGGTTTTCGGGCATCCCGTGTATGTGCTGAGTCCCTCTCAGGACTGTAAGGCAGCTGACGTTTCGGTGAAATCTCATTCACCATTTTCAAAGCTCACTGTATGGCGTCTCGCTGAGAAGGACTCAGCACATACACGGGATGCCCGAAAACCTTCGATTACATATATATATATATATATATATATATATATATATATATATATATATATATATATATATATATATATATATACAGGGTTATTCACCCTATACGCCACGGAATATTGCGACCAAAATACATGACTTTCAAAAAGTTTTACTTTTGGAATATATGGGGGTCTAATATGTTATATCGTAGGTTTTCACGGATGGTGGAATGAATGGTTTGGTTATTCCGGGTTCAATCCGTTCGTTCAAAAAATCGTTTTCACGACGTTTCGCCAAAATTTCATTTGGCATTTTCAAGTGCGGTTCGTCTCATTACTCGCTGAGAACTGATGATTGGACGAGCGGCTTCGCAGGCTCCTCCCCTCTGCCGAGTGCAATATGTTTGGTTCTTGTATGCTGGTCTTTCGTGTATTGGTTGATCTTTGTTGTGTAGTTTTTTGTTTTTTTATTAATGTTTTCCATGTTGTTGGAATGTGTATAGCATTGTCTCGTTTATTCAGCTGTCCCGCTTTTTTGATTTCTAGGGCCTCTCTTATGACGCATACCTTGTAGGTACTTATGCTATTTCTTTTGCTTTTTCAAAGTCGATGATATGTCCGGTGGTTTGATGATGTTGAAATAGAGCTGAGGTTGTTGTTTGTTTTTGAGGCTATTTTTGTGTTCTTGAATTCTTGCTGATATGCGCCTGTTTGTTTGTCCTATATATGTTTGCTGACAATCTGCCATGATTTTCAAGGTTGGTCCTATCTTTGGGATTTCCCAGGATGTTGGCTATTGTTTTCTGTGGTTCAAATATGGGCTGTATGTCGTGTTTTCTTAAGATTCTTCCGATTCTGTCCGTTATCCTTTTATGTATGGGATTATGGCATTGTTTCTTGTTTGACCTTGGTCTTTGGTTTTTGTTGTGGTTTCCTCTTGTCTTTTTATGGCTTCCTTTATGTCTGATTGTGAGAAACCATTCCGTTCTAGAGCTGTTGAAATGTGTCTTATTTCGTCTTATTTTGTGTTGGGTTCTGTTAGTCGGAGAGATCTTGATATTAGTGTGTTGACTACTGCCTGTTTTTGAGAGGGATAGTGATGTGACTCTGCATTGAGATATCGGTCAGTATGTGTGGGTTTTCGATATACGCTAAAACCTAGGGTGTTGTTGGGTTTTCCAGTTAATGATAGGTCCAAAAAAGGAAGTTTATTTTCTTGCTCGATTTCTAGCGTGAAGTGGATTCTATGGTTGATATTATTCAGGTATATGAGGAAATCGTCCAGGTGTTCTTTTCCATGTAGCCATATTATAAAAATATCATCCACATAGCGTTTCCAAAATTTTGGCAAGCACTCTTAAAACCGAAATTTGACCAGAGCTTGAAATTGTTTTTTTGTCAATTTTTCAATTTCAACTCAAAATTTTTCATTATTTTTCCGAGTAATGCTGGTAACCCTGTCTCTTGCAGCTGTTACCCCCCCCCTTCCCCTCTGAGAGGCACCTCCTTAATTACTTGACTCCAATATTCAAAAGTACTAGTAGAATTCTAGAAAGTTTTCGAACATATTGAAGTATAATGAAAATGGAACAATACAAAGCCTTTGTATAGTAAGCAAAGGAGGGAAACGGGCCGGCTTCTACTAGTAGAAGAGTCTCAGTTCATTTCAGAGCATCGAACGAGCAGCTGCTATACCGTTAAGATTATTTATTTAAAGAAAGTAATACAAATAAATTAATAGAAATATTAACACAAGAATTTGAAACAGCAGGATTCACATGTAAACAGGCAAAAGAAGATGCTGATACCGTCATAATAAATACAGTACTTGAAGTCGCCGCAGGTGATAAAACTGTGATAGTTGTTGGACAAGACGTTGATTTGCTTGTGCTTTTAAATGAATTGAATGACAGAAATTGGGACATATTATTTCACAAACCATCTACGAGTAACATTCGCGATTCTTACTACACTTCTGATAGCTTCAAAGATGCATCACAACCAAAATATTTGGCTTATCTGCATTGTTTCATTGACTGCGACACTACCTCAGGTTTTGCAGAAAAAGAAAAAGTAACGACGATAAAAACACTCCTGCAAAATAACGATTTGCATGCCTTGGCTGACATCTTTTATAAAAAAGATGCAGGCAAGGAGTTGATAGCTGAAGTGATTGTAAATTAATAGCATGGATTGACAATAAAAAAAATTGTAGCGCTTCATTATTTGCGGTTTCAGATGCACCCAAAAGCTACGATCAAATCAACCTTCAAATTGGGTAAATTACCACCAATATCAGGAGCAGCAAAGCAACATTGTTTTAGGGCGTATTATCAACTTCAAACATGCCTTGAAAACAAACAGTTTGTTGCAGTTACGAAAAAGGTTGTTCTACTGCAAGATGTAACTGTAGGAAACATGTCTAAAATGTACTAATTTATGTTCAAGTTTAGAAAATTGTGTGAATGCTCCAAGAATTTGAATTGACGATAGTGATTCAGAAGAAATGGAGCCCAATAATATTGAAGCGAATTTCTTGGAAAACATCTTAATTGTGTGGAATCAGATGAAGCAGAACCGCCACTTTTTACAAGGAGAGCGATACTTGACGATGATGATATATAAAAAAAACTTTTGCATAATATGTGACAATTGTATGTTTATTAGATATAAATAATTAGTTTATATTAAAATTATTGCGACATGCAATTATGGTCTTGTCATTCTGCATCCATCTGTTCAATCCTAAATTCGCTCCAATATTTCCTTCGCATCTCCAACTATTTTTACATAAACAATTTGAATTTCAAACTGAACATTAATCAGTATTAAATAATTTAAATTGAGTAAATTAACATACGCTAAAAGCAAATTTTTTATTTTTACAAAAATTTTTTTCGTTTTGTTTAATAATAGTCAATTAACAAATTAATATTTTTTTTCTAAAGAAAGACTTTAAAAGTTATTAACAATTAAAACTAAAAGAAAATATATTAAAATTATCAAATATACAAAAATAGAGTCATTTATATGCCGCACCTATATGGTAGAAGGCATAGGGGTTAACAACATACTTTTTTGTTTATTTAATAATTTAAACGTAGTTGAGCGATGTAACTAATTTATAATCTTTTTGCTCATTGTTTGTAGTAAATAATGGCATTATAAAATTATAATAATTTTGATAAATAATAACAAATTATTGACAATAATCGTAGAGCTCATGTAGAAAAAAGACATTTTTTTCGTTTTTTTTTTGATTTTTCGGCAATTTTTTCCATTGTACTATATATTTTTTCTTTGATTTATTGAAAGTAGAAGTAAAAACCAAAAAAAAAAACCGCAACGATTGAATACTCTTGCACAAAAAAATACAGCTTATTTGGGACATTAAAATGTACACTCTTGCTAAATTTGAGCTTAATCTAATCATTTTTGTGGAAGAAAAAAATAAAAAACCGAAAAAACGGTTTCTTACGTTTATCTGGGAAAATTTTGAGGTTGGAGTAAAAATGGCTTATACAAAAGGTCTAGATCTTTTAATTACCTACAACTTTTTTATTTAACTTTTTTCGATAAAATGCGTAGTTTAGCCGGAAATCGAAAAAAACTGTTTTTCACCCACAAAAATCACCCCTATTTCACCCCACTTGGTCCCCAGTGCTTCCAATTATTTTTCTTTCATTCGTTATGATATAACCTACAATATTCCGCTATCAGTTTGCTGTAACGAATTATTTTTTTTTCCAAATCTTATTTTTACAGGTGTACTAAGAAATATAAATAGTCACAATTTGTTTATTCGCAGAAAAGTAAGGTTATTCGCACTCCTTGACTACATAAAGAAGGTTTCTGTTTTTTTTTAATATAATTTGCCTGTATAGGGATTATTAAATCATATGAAACAGTTTCTTTTATAGAAAATCGTTGGTTTTTTAAAACGTTTTTGACTGATTGATTGAAATAAAATCTTAAATGTTAAATTAATTATCTGTGACAAAATGTACCTAAATTTTTATACTTTATTTACAAGTTGTAAAATTACAAATCCTTACCCTTTTCAACACAAAATGACAAAAGGCACAGCAATATCCAAGGTTCGTATTGCATAGTCAAATCACTTTCTTTTTATAAACTTCACCACAAAACTAATAATACTACACTGATCTCGGAATTCCGATAAACAGGAGATTTTAAAAATGTTCTGGTTTATTTTATGTTTCAGTTTGTTTTTACACCGCAATATTTTGAAATATTATGACTAGAGCTCCTGCATATTCGAAATACGTGGATCCGAGTCATGTTGTTTCAGGTATTTTTAAATTTTTGTTCGAATATTTTTCAATTTGAATTTTCAGAGAATTTTTATCCGTTGCTTTTTTAAATAAATACTTGGAAACATCGTACTTTCACATGGACTTTGAATGTCTCGAGCTACGAATTCCCCCGTATAATTAGCATATCGTCAGAACTTGGACCCGTTGTGTGAATGCTGAAAAACGTAATAATATTTTTATTTACATTTGAAAAAATGGTGATAAATAGTGTGAGATTTTTTTGTGTCTATGTACACATACCGATTCTCTGCTATCCTTTTCTAATAGCATCATTTAAACTAGTATAACATTCTAATCGCAATTAAGAAGAGTTTTAAATTCTCTTTTTGCTGATAATAATTATAAATTTCCCATATGTAGTAATTACTAACATTTAGAAACACTTAAAGGAGTCATAACAAGCAAAAAAAAACTGAAAGCTAAATTAAATAAAAATATTTATACCTATCAAATATCTCCACTGCCGTAAATAAAGTTACAACTAACTTATTCTTGTTTAAATGAACAAATATGATTGAAGGTCTAGGGAATTAAAATGTCTGTTATATTCCTTTATATAGGATGTTTCATTAAGGGCGACCGGGTACCACATCTCAAAAAGTAATAGTCTAGGGTTGCTATTCTGGTTCTTCATAGGAAGTGATCATTCTCTTGAGAGAATAGGGACAATCCCATCCCACGGTTATTCTCTCGGTCGTGTATTATCGTATTCTCGGACGATATGATGGGAGATCGGAAACGAATGTAAAAATATAGATCCCCTGCCCAAACTTTACATCTTACAGCAAAAAGTGTTAAACCAAAAAGATGTAGAATTCTAGTAAAATTATCAGTGTAATAATATTTTTTTGATAGTTTATATAGGAATATTTTCCAGAAAAACGTCTTTTTTACATGACCATAGCAATTACGCCACTAGCGACAGAGATTTGAACTTTATTAATTATTATTTCCAGAAATTTCTCTTGCCCACTTTCCTTAGCGGAAATTTGTTCCCAAAGTTCCTGGCCTATCACTTCCTGAGATATGGTACCCGTTCACCCTTAATGAAATATCCTGTATAATTATGAGATACATGAAAAATTTTACTGTTAAAAGGATGACGGTTTTTTCATTCATTAGTTTTACCCATATTTGCCTACCATGTATTGGATAATTATTTCCAAATGAGAAATCTATGTGCTATCTTTTTCAATACATTTTATTTTATTTAGATTGGGGTTGCTGGTTATCAATTTTAAAAACCAAAATTAAATTTAAAATTTAAAGACATGTGATAATTTATTTATGTTTGGCAACACTCGAGATAGGAGGCGTAATTAGTGGACGATCAGTGCACGCACCTCTCTTTATGTTTGGCGCAATCCAACTAAGGCAAGCTAGGCGAGTGGTTCGCACAGATCACAACATTCCGTTGCCTTTCGAAGAAATGTGTAAGAGAGATAAGTTTAGAAACGAACAGCTTGACATCCTACTGAACTGAGAAACACGCGTCTAGGTACACCCCAAATAATATCAATTGCAAAAATTCGCCCCGCCCAATATGGTTTTACTTGACAGTTTTTTAGCGTAACGGCTCTCAGTTTGTTTACTAACATTTTGAGCTCGATAGTTTTTCCTTGTTGCTTTTCATTTTGTTGTGCATAATTACTAATAACTAATCGAAAAATAATTTTTCTCAATAAATATCGATCGTAAAGTTTTGTCCATGCCTAATATGGCTTTGACAGTTGACAACTTTACGTTTTCTTTTATATGTATACGGTTTATTTGGATTTTGAATTAGTATTTTTTCGTTTTGCTTATCATTTTGTGGATACCGTTTTATTAAAAAACTGAATTTTGAGAGTGTTGTACTTTAAAAATGACGAGTTGTGAAGAACGTAAAATTAGTTTTACCACAAGATGTAATCTATGGGCTTATGTGACGAGAAAACATTCCGGTAGATTTTTTATGTATATATATATATATATATATATATATATATATATATATATATATATATATATATATATATATATATATATAAATATAATATCGGGTGTGGTTAAATAATCCAATTGTTTCTTTTAGAAAAATGAGACTTAATGGCCTCTAAGATAAAGAACTTATACAGCATAAGCAATTTTGAGGGTACATGTAAAAAGAAAACATCCAGGTAGAAAAAAGGTTGTACCTTAAAATTGATTCCTTCGAAACATTTTTATATATTTTTTAAAGAATTTGGAAAAATTAGTCCCAGTAAAGCAGAGAGTTTTCGAATGTAAACATTATCATGGTAAATTTAAAATGTTTAAAGATTTAATCATACACAGAAAAGCTGATTGTACTGTTGTTAAGAAAGTAAAGTGTCAATGTCAATTTTCAAATCAAGCTTCCATCATAATTCATCACTATAAATAAATGCATGCCTCACCAGTTGACATTGAAATACTTGAGTTTGAATCATTTGAGGCATTTAAGGAATCGAAAATACAACAAGAAAAACAAGAAATGTCTGCCTCTTTTGTAAATATGCATGGATTTAAACACGGCAGAAAAGTAAACTATACATGTCACAGGTCTGGTGATATAAGAACAAGAGGTAAGAATATGGATGCTTAAAACACGAGGTAGTAATAAAAGTAATGGATATTGTCCTGCTGAAATGAATGTTCAAGTATGTTATGACATCTTTTCCTTTCAACTTCAGACCGACAACAGGTAGCAACGAAGATAGCATCCATAATTTCATTCCAGACTATTTTAGACGACACTAGAGACTCTAGTTTTAATTGCCAGCTTGACCATCGCCTCTTGCTTACCAAAAAGGACCTTTATAATATTGAACAGACTTGTAATTTAAATAAATCTTCTGTGAGATATACAAATGATGCTCTGAGTGTTGACATATTGGTGAATGAACTTAAATCTAGTCTTTTCTATAAACCACAAGGAAGTATGTCTGAACTTAAGTCAGAAGATTTTATGCTTATTATAATGACAGAAGGAACTATCATTAAGGTTTGATTATTTTTTAATTTTTGCTTTGTTTATTGTTACTTGTAAAACTTGAAAAAAATTATAAATTTTGTTTATCGTTGCATTTACTAAATTGGTATTTTTTAAATTTAGGTTTGGTGATGATTGTATATGTGTTGATGGTATACATGGACTCAGTGTATATGGATTACTTGCATTAGACGACCTTAGAGAAGGCTATCCATGCTCATTTTTGATATGCAATCGAAAAGATTTTGGACCTTTAAAGATTTTCTTCTTGTGTAAAAGAAAATCTCGAAAAAAAAATTACACCTAAAGTTTTTATGTCTGACATGTTTTAAAGCGATAAGATCTTGTATTTTAATTACTTGGACGTGTTAAATATTTAATTTTAAGTTTGTTTTTGTAAATATCTCTCATTTTATATTAAATATTGGTCAATATATCTAATTGTTTTGAGAAACTTGTCTTTTTTTTTAATAAAACGGCAAGAGCTTAAGAAGATCGATCAGATTGCTTTTGTCTCAATTGGTTTTATTTATAAATTTATAGAATGATTACCAAGATAGACACAACAGGTTGACATGGTTTTGCAAGAGACCCACGATCCTATTCTGTCACAATGTTTTATTAAGAAATAAAAAAAAAAAAGTTGAAATACAAAGTTTTCCTTACACTCAAAGTTGACAATGAGTTCATAAAATAAATAATAGTTTTATCTTCTCCATTTCTCTTTTTATTTTATATGTTGCTTTTTCTATTAAAAAAGAAAATATGGTATTTGAGTATTGTTTTCAGATTTTTTAAGAAGAAAATTTAAAAGAATATCAATTACATTGATGTTGAATAATATATAAAATTCTTATCAAGAATAAAACACAGGGACCCAAGAATTTAATAGGGTTTTTTATTACCTGGATATAAAAAAAAACTATACTAACTCAGAGAAAAAAATGCGACACACCGTATATCAATATAAACAAACAATGGGGAAATGATGTTAAGAATATTATATTTCGTTAACAACCTGTAATACCTACCACGAGTTACTTACTCTTTTTAAAACTCATTGTTCAAAATAAAAATATACTCTAAAAGTTCAAACTCGTTAGATAACCAATAATTCATTTTGCGCATGCGCGAATTTTTGCAATCGATATTGATTGGGGTGTACCTAGACGCTTGTACTGAGAATAATCGGAAAAGTACTCACAATTGATATATAAGCGGGGAGCAGAGCCTTAGAGGACAGTCTTTAGATATTCAGTCGCGGATATAAATATTAGTATACAAATAAATTCGTGACGAATCAGATTATCCCGTCACTTGTCTTTCAATACCTTACCCGATAACGTTGTTTTCGAAGTTTTTCTATGTCACATTCTCGTAATTCTCTCTGACGAAATAAATATTTAAATATCTCGATTTTTCCCACAAATGAGTTATTATTATTAAGTTTTATAACGTTCGAAAGACAAAATTTAGATTTAAGTTTTTAAGATTAAATTATTTTATTAAATGCTTATAAAGAAAATCTCTACTGTTGTTTTTCCGTTATGAACAACAGATGATCCTTGGAAATAACAAGAAAAAATCCTGAATTTAGTCTTAGAAAGACTAAGTTTGGGAACGGCGGTTTATGGAAAAGTGTATTAATAGAATAATAAATGGTTATGTAGGAGAATATTTTGCCCAGTATCTAATACGAGGATCGTTCGATAAGTTCTTGGCCTGATAAAGAAAACAAAAGATTTTGAAAAATGTTTTTATTTATTTTTCGACATAGTTCCCTTGTACTTCAATACATTTATTCCAGCGATGTTCTAAATTTTAATACCCGTAGTATTATGCGATTTATCCAACTCAGCAAAATAAGCGGTTGTCGCTGCTCTGACCTCGTTATTTGAAGAGAATTTTCGCCCCCGAGCCATTTTTTCAAGTTTGAGAAGAGAAAGTAATCGCTGGGAGCCAGATCCGGCGAATATGGCGCATGTGGAAGCCCTTAGAAACGTAGGTCATTGAGTTTTGCAGCAACAATCATAAACTTGTATGGAGGCGCGTTATCCTGATGAAAGGGCACTTTTTTTGGCAAGATGTGGACGTTTAGACTTAATCACATGCTGCAAACGGTCCAGTAGTGAAGCGTAATACTTCTCGGTGATGGTCTTGCTTTGTTGTAAATAGTCTATAAGCACCACGCCATGTGAATCCGAAAAAACTGTTGCCATGACTTTTCTTGCAGACGGAACCGTTTTTGCTTTTTTTGGCACACTTTCACCTGCCCCCACCTACTGTTTAGACTGCTGCTTTGTCTCTGGCGTATAAGGGTGAATCCATGTTTCACCTACAGCTGTAAAATGTCGAAAAAAAACTCAGCAAGATTGCGTCTGAATAAGTCTAAACACTCTTGTGAAGTGTTCATTCGAAGACGTTTTTGGTCGACTGTTAACAAACGCGGTACCCATCGCGCAGAAAGGTTTTTCATGCCAAGAACATCATGAAAAATGTAGTGGACACGATCTATCGAGATGTTTGCTATACCAGCAAGCTCTCGTACTTTCAGTCGGCGGTCATGAAGTATAACATTGTGAATTTTGTGACAATTTATAGATAGATAGATAGATATTTATTTGTGTCACAATTATTACAATTTTACACACGTCAAAATAAACATAAAAATAAAAATACTACAAGATACAATAACAATCACACTGACAAACTTATGAGTTAAAAGATGCATCAAACTGGTGGTTTTCAATAAACAACAAAATATTAGTTCCCTATCACATCAACATATTTCAAGAAAACAGTCTGCATTAATAAAATCGTCAAGTGAATAAAAGCTATTTTGCATCAGTATATTTTTAACTTTGCTTTTAAACAGATCAAATAATAGACTCTTTAGATGCAAAGGAAGCTTGTTGTAAAATCGAGGAGCATAATAATTGACAGAATATCGACTCTTAGTCAGACGTACAAAGTCAGGTACCATGAGTGAAGCATGCCTTGTATTGTAATGGTGAATGCCACTATGCAGTGCAAATTGTCCCCGTCTTTCATGGATCCACAATAAACATTTAAATATATATACTGATGGCAATGTCAAAATGTTTAGATTTTTGAAGTGGTTTTTGACGTCTACGCGAAAACGCAGCCCCATAATAATTCTAATGGCCTTCCGTTGCAGACTGAAGAGTTTGCCAGAATGCGGTGAACGTCCCCAGATAAGAATTTCATATGACAGATGGATGTGGAGGAAGCTGAAGTAAGCGCCCATACATGTTTTATGATTTGCAACTCGCACCAGATTTCTCAAAAGGAACAAATTTTTTGAAACTTTATTTGACACAATCTGAACGTGTTCATTCCATAACAACTTTTGATTCATATGTAATCCCAATAATTTAACAGTCTGCCGATCACCAATGATCTGTTTTTGAGTAAATATGACTTTTTATTTTTTTTAGCATTGAGACACAACTGATTGACATCAAGCCACAGCGAGGCCCCCGATAGCACCTCAAGCATCGCAAGCCAAAGGCTCGTCAAATTTGGGTTCCTATTAGCCAAAGTTGTGTTGTCTGCATACAACACAACCCCGGAAGAAGAAGGGACACTATTTAGTAGTAATATATATATATATATATATATATATATATATATATATATATATATATATTATGAACAGGACAGGTCCCAATAACAAGCCCTGCAGCACTCCGACGCTCACTACACCGGTTTCAGAAAGATTATCATTATAATAAACACATTGAACTCTATTTTTTAAATAAGACTTAATTAGAGAGAGACTTGAAGAACCAAAACCATAGTGTTTCAATTTTGTTAGAAGAATATCATGTGAGATGCAGTCGAAAGCCTGGCTGAGATCACAAAATGTAATCCCAGCGAAGCCACCACTCTCAAATTCAGACACAATGGTGCGCACCAAATCAAGGACAGCCAATTCAGTGCCCCTTCCCGCCCGAAAACCAAACTGAGAAGGGTCAAAGATATTAAAGGTTTCCATATAACCGTAAATTTGCTTTGATAGGATAATCTTAAAAACCTTTGAGACCACCGGAATAATGCTTATGGGCCTATAATTCTGACAATCATCAATAGATAGACTTAACCATTCTGACATTAATGTTATATATATCCCTACTGTCCGAACTCTTGAGACTATCTATGGCTTCCCTAACCTGATTCGGGGTAATATCGCGGAAATCAAACTGAAATGTACATTCGGAAAGACAGTAAGTAGGTGAAGTTTTTGATTGTTTTATATTCTTTATAAGCTCAAGTGGTTGATGTACAAAAAAGTTATTCATCTTATCAGCGTCCAATACATCGGAATAAGCCATTCTCTTCTTTAACGGTCAAGAATTGTTGACCACATCCCACATGGCCCCAACCCTGTTAGTCTTAGAACGTATATATTTTTCATTTGCATTTTTTTTACATTCGGCAATTTTGTTTCTAAAAAAACTTCTAAAATTTGTATAAAGCTCTTTATTTCCATCAGTAGGATTTTATCGATAAAAGTTCAATTTTTCTCGAAAAAACTTCAGGTTTTCATTATATCAAGATACATTATGAGTTGTTTGATCTTTGTGTACACGAATTATTTTTGTGGTAAACGAGAGGTTCATTGCATAAGTTATTTTTCCAAAAAACATTTCAAACATTTCATTTAGAGAATAATCCTGATCACTCACAAATTAGAAATCAGTGAACTCTATGATATTAAAGAAGCAATTAATTCCATGCGCTGTCACAGGAGTAATTGTTTTTGTTCATAGGTGGCTTTTTCTTTAAATATATTTAAATCGATAGACACTGCTTTATGATCAGACATTCTTAAGTCTAAGATCTGGGTAGAATAAATATTTTTGCTGTGAAAATTAATAAGGATTTTATCAATACAATTCTGACCTCTCGTACATTCGCGTACGCACGGAATAAAGTTATAAGAGATAAGCAAGTTGGTAAAGTTTAAATTATTTGCATTATTAGAATGAAAAACAATGTTAAAGTCGCCATTAATTACAACTTCACATGATCTTTTATTTAATTTATCCAAGACCTGTGTCATTACCTGGAAAAAGACGTCAATATCTGTATTGGGAGGTCTGTAAACAGTGACAATAATTAAATTATCATTTGAAATTTCCAATGCCTCAATTTCACACACATTTTCAATACTCAAGGATGTCAGATCAGTACGCTCCACGAAATCAATGTCATGTTTGCATAAAATTAAGGTACCGCCATGAGATGTTTATCTGCAATAATAAGAGCCTATTCTGTAACCAGCAATCTTTAAAGAGCCCATCACATGAGATGACAACCAATGTTCACTTATACAAAGTATATTGTGACATACTGTGCTTTCATGAAGATAGCTTTCAATTTCAAGTATTTTATTTCCTAAGGATTGTATGTTGATATAAATTATTGACATCGTTTATTAAATGGTCGTATAATTGTATATCTAGGCCATAAGTTAGGTTCTTGGACAGCTTTAGAATCGGAGAAGGAAACTGTAATTTTAAAAGCAGAAATTTGATCCGATTTAACGTTAATGTTAATGTTTAAGGGTGTTAGATTATTCAATTTAAGATGGGCCAGTATTTGCTCCTTTGATGTTTCGGGAATCAGACAAGAGATAAAGATTTCACGTCGGCTTTCTACGGAGAAAATTTGGCATCCTGACTCATTTGAGCCGAATTTAGTTTGGTTGCGCTTTTTTCTATATGTAACCAACTCGAATCCATCAGTCTTATTAGTATCCGAAATTTGCGGCGTCTTGGCCAAATTAATCACGTCATCCATAATTTCTCTCTGGCGAGACTCATACTCATTTATCGACTTTTTTTGATAAACTAGTTCACCAGATGTTGTCGCATTCTCACTTGTATTTTTAATACTTTTAAATTTCTCGGCATCGCCCTGTTTTTCTAATTGTGCTTTTATATTATTGTTGAGCAGTATATTGTGATTTTCATTCGCCTTGGTAGTATTTGGTCTGTTCACATTAGACTCTGCGTTTTTATGTGCAAAGGAATTCCAATCACTATGAATATTTTTTTGTTGTTGTAACCAACTGATTTTTTCTTCTAGTAGAATTATGGTTTTATTTTGTAAAGTCTTATTTTCTTGCGGTTCTGATATTATAGCATTCTTGCTATTAATTAACTCTTTATATAAATCGGGATTTGCATTTTCTATTCCTGTCTTTCGAATTTCGTCAGTTGTAGCGGTTTTTGGGCGTCCCGAGCTCTCATCATCTTGAATTGATGTACGACCATGATTAAATTCAGCAGTCCATTTTTTACTGTCGAAAATAAAGGGAAAGAGTCCTTTAAAGTAGAATTGAACTCATTTTTCATGTCCGTAGGAGTTAAGTCCTTTAAAACAAAGTACTTTACAACCGCACGAACTTCAATTTTATCAATCTTTCACAAAATATCGAACCTTATGTGTTCGTTCGATCGCCGCAAACAAGCAACTGAACGCAAACATCTGAAACTTTGCGGGGGTCATCTCAAAGTTAATGTTTAAAATATTATAGTTATTTGATCTTACTAGCGCCATCTCTGTTTCAGGCCGAGAACTTATCGAACCATCCTCGTAATGGATAATTTGAAATGTGTGTAAATATAGTTTTGATATGTTATTCGTAGATAGAATTTATCTTTAAGAAATAATGTAAGAAAGTTAAATTGTTACAATTAAATACTTATATTTTAGTAACAATCAGCAATACATGTGTGCAAAATGGATTAGCTAAAAACAGGGAAGAAAACTAGTCAGTAATCATCAATTTTCACTGAATCAGGACAGCAATAGAAGAAGGAGAAGAAGAAGAAGAAGAATCCCATTTTTATTACAAATGAGCCGCGTAGCCGAAAGATTAGTTTTTAAAAAAATTTTTGAAGTTTTGCCTTCTAATTGTAGTCAAAACAGTGTAGTGGATTGATAAAAATACCAGAAACAGGATGCTGGTAGCGCTTTTTCAAGATCATTTTTACAAGTATTAAATCAGCGCAGGAAATCTGACATTGAAAAAAAATTCAAGCTAATAATTGTTTTGTTTTTGCAGATTATTCTTTTGGGAGCTATTAAAGGATTCTTAGCTTTTGTGTCTTGAATTTTGGTCGGCAATTATTTTTTTAATATGAATTAAGAACGAAAATAGGGTTTGAATTCAAAAACTATTATTTTTATTTTTTCATCAAAAAAAATATATATATCGTAATCTGTAATTTAAAATTTTTTACTGAGAGCAGGCCAAATTTCAGCACTTAATATTAATAAACAACGATGTAGCAATTAAAAAAAAATTCGGCTGTTGTTGGTCGTCGTGATATTTATTTTTCAGAATTAATGTTGCATGTCATGTTTGTTTCTTGCTTGCTTTTAGTCTAACTTCTCTAAAACTTGTGTTGTTTGCACGGCTAAAAATTATAACACTGATTGGACAAGTCTATTTTTATTTTAAAATGCTATTTTCAGTTTTAATTACTTTCAGATATGATATTCAACTCTCGAGAAGTTTCAAGGGCAACGTGATCCATTGATATTTTAAACAAGAATTTAAAACAAAATAAATTATGAGATATATAATCAACTCCCTAAGTTTCTAGATGTTGTTTCTGGATACAATTTATACATAAAGGCTCTCCGAAGATCTAAGCGCTATATACAGGATGATTCTCCGGGAAATTTATCGATCCATTGTGGGAAAACTATAATTAGGAAGAATCTGAAAATTTGACAGTATACTAACGTGCATGGGGGACAGTTGGTTAAAATATTTTCAAAATGGCGACACTTTCGGTTATACTGGAGGTAGATGTCAACTTGCTTATTTTAAATAAAACACCCTATGTATTATTGCATTTTTGATTTGATTGACGTAAAATTCTAGACATATTTTATGTATAATATTCTATACTTAAGTCTCACCGTTTTGGACATATTTAAATTTTTATGTTAAAAATGACGTTTACGGACCAAAACTTAATTATAAATTTTTCCTATTAGGAAGTCTTTATTATTTAATTTGAGTTAGTTTTCTTGTAGACGAAGATCGACTTTAATAGTCTTTTTATGATATTTTGAAAATTATTAGTACAGAGTGGTCAAAAAAGAAGAATAAAAATGATATTAAAAAATCGTCAAAAGTCAATTTTTTCAAATAGAAAGCACCTATTTTTATAATTTTATCATATTAAGCATTAAAAATAAGGGTAACTTTGTGTAAGATTGTCTATTCCAAAAATTTGTAGTTTTCAAAACCTTGGCAATTCAACATTTTTCTATTGTAAAAATGCTATACGGCATTTAAGTTTTGTTATTAGTTGGCCATGACGGCGAGGCGTGGCGAAAATAAAACAATCGAACCCTACCGAATTGTCACTATTTCTTGCCATTTGACATTCATTAATATTAATTATGCTGAGGCGATTAAATTACACCCACGAAGATTATTTAAACTTATTTATTATTTATGGAAAATGTGAGTTATTTCAAGAACATACGATATACTCGCGATCCAATATCCAGTAACAGTAACCAACACCACCAACTGTTAAAAGGATTATAGAAAACTTCAAGAACTTTGGATCCAGAAAAGCAAAGTGGAATAGAAATAAATCAGTTGTTAATAGTGAACATTATGAAACTACAATTTTAGGATATTTCGCCGCATATCTGACAATATCTACGAATCAAGTAGCATAAGAGTCTGGATTTTCTCAAATGTCAGTTTTAAGGATTTTATGGAAACACGATTTTCATTCCTATGTATATTTCATAGTAATATTTAAAAAGCACTGGTTTTCCACGAAGAGTAGAGTTCTGTCAATTTATTTTACTTCGATCACAAGAAAATGCTGGTTTTTTGGATAATATTATTTGGTCGGACGAAGCCAAATTCACAAAAAATGGATTGTTTAATCGACGCAATTCCCACTATTGAAGTGACTCAAAAGTACATCTATTTAGAGAATTAAATTTTCAAGAGTCTTGGCAGTTTAACGTGTATTGTACTATACTGAAAGCGTTACCCTTTTTTGAAGAGTTCCAGATACAAAATATGTTTTTTAACTTATAGGAGAGCGCTACTTCGACATCTTGAGAAATTTGGAAGTCAACTATTTAGATAACTTACCGCTGGCTGATAATAGAAATCTATTTTATCAACATGATGAGGTGCCCCCACATAATAGTCATTTAGTTAACAATTATCTGCAAAACTTGTTTTTTGATCAATGGAAAGCCAAGAATGAGCCACATTTTTGGCCACCTCGCTCCCCCGACCTAACAGTACTTGACTTTTTTTATTTGGAGGACAATCAGAAATAAAGTATACAACACAGTATTAACCACTATAAAAGATTGCATGTAGCGCATCAGAATAGCATTTGAAAAACTTAATCCTCAATCAGTAAGAGGACCCACCATGAAAAATTCCTGCTTAGGTGCGAAAAATGTTTGGAAGTTGAAGGGCGTCAATTTGAACTTTCGAACATACCCCTGTAGAAGTAGCATAACGTCAGAACTAGGGCCCGGTTGTTTGAACGCTGAATAACGTAATAATATTTTTATTTATATCTGAAAAAGTGTTGATTAACAGTAGATATTTAATTTCTTGGTACAGACATGCCGATTTTATGCTATCCTTTTCTAATTGCATTATTTAAACGAGTATCATCGGTACATCAATTCTGAAAACAAAGTATGATATATGGTTGCCTAAATTATTATTATTGTTATTTTCAATAAGTAAACAATATCTAACAATATTTACCGATAAAAATAAGTTTTTAAATTCCTTTTTTTTGTTAATATTAATTGTAAACTTCACATTTATAGTAATTTCTAACACTTAAAAACACCGAAAAAAGTTACGACAAGCAATTAAACTCAAAAGAGAAGATAAGTAAACATGTTTACGTCTGTCAAACATCAAAAAAAGCGTCTCCCTCACGGACCATAAACAGCCTTCAAACAAATCTATTGTTGTTTAAATCTAGGGTATGATCGAAGATTTGAACATTTACTCAAATAATTTTTCTAACTTTATTTTATTAACAACTGGTTTATTTCTATTTCTTTTAACATATATAGATCCAAAATTCTTGAAGTTTTATACAATCTTTTTAACAGTTGGTAGTGTTGGTTTCTGTGTCTTCGGATATCGGATCGCGAATGTATCGCATGTTCTTGAAATAACTCTTTCACATTCTCCATAAATAATCAATAAGTTTCAATAATCTTCGTACGTGTAATTTAATCGTCTTGGCATGATTATTATTAATGAATATTAAATGGCTAGAAATAGTGACAATTCTGTAGGGTCAATTGTTTTATTTTCGCCACGACTCGCCGTCATGGCCAACTAATAATAAAACTTAAAAGCCGTATAGCATTTTTTACTTTTTTGACCACTCTTTACTCATAATGTTCAAAATATCATAAAAGGACTACTAAAGTCGATCTTCCTCTACAAGAAAACCAACGCAAATTAAATAATAAAGATTTTCTTATAGGAAAAATTTATAGGTAAGTTTTTGTCCGCAAACGTCATTTTTGACATAAAAATTTAAATATGTCCAAAACGGTAAGACTAAGTATAGAACATAATACATGAAATATATCTAGAATTTTACGTAGAATTCAAAAATGCAATAATATATAGGGTATTTCATTTAAAATAAGCAAGTTGACATCTACTTCCGATATAACCGGAAGTGCTGCCATCTTGAAAATATTTTAGCCGGCTGTCCCTCATGCACGTTAGTACACTGTGAAATTTTCAGATTCTTTCTAATTATAGTTTTCCGACAACCGATCGATAAATTTCCCAGAGAATCACCCTGTATATAATTCAGTAATTATCACAGTGATATAAAAAAACAAGGAATGTGACTTATCCCGTAACTATTTGATTAGTCATTCACATGCAAGTTGCAAAGAGCATATACTGATATATATATATATATATATATATATATATATATATATATATATATATATATATATATATATATATATATATTTTAATGTAAAACAAAATTTTACTTATTTTAAGTCAAGTTGCTTCTATCGGTAATTATCAAGAGATTTACTTGTCCTGACTATACTGTAAAGAACTATTTTAATTAAATTAAATCAGATAATTCAATTAAAAAGTCACTGCAAGACATATCTGATTTACCTTGCGATCTAATTCACTTTAGTCTACCCTATTTAACACTTGATTTATTTAACATTTTATGCACTATTGTTACTTCACTGTTTAGCTAATCAAGTTGCAATGTCGGGAAGAATAATATTAAATATTTATCTTACCGGGTAATAATATTTTATAAAACACGAAATTTTAATTAAAATTTTAAATATAATTATAAAATTACGCGTTTATTGACCACTTAAATGTAAACTAGAACATCTACTACAAGAATTTTCCTCTGACTAATTTTCACTTTTAATTTATTTTTAGAATCAGATCTGTAGGCCGGGCAAATCAAAAAATAAATTTTATTTTCATTTTTGGCTTTGTTATCGGTCAATTGCGCTGTATCGTAAATACACGGGATAAAAAATTAGATAAAACCAATTAAACGAACTTTTAATTATATTAATTTTCTTAATTAATGATCTATTCTTAATCAAGATTTAAAATTGCTCTTTTACAGGTCGTTTATTCGTTCTGTCTTTGATTACAGTTACTTTTTAACAGATTTCTAAAAGAAGGAGGTTCTCAATTCGTCGAATATGTATGTTTTTCTATCTAAGTACACCGATTACTCCGAAACGGCTACACCGATTTGAATGAAATTTTTTACGTTATGTTTAGGAAGTTGTTGCGGTGGTCTCATATTTTTTTGGAGGAAATTGGTGCAGAAAAATTCAAGATGGCGCTGACAATATTGCGGCCATTAATTTTGTTTAATTTTCTCCAAAATTAGTATAGGGAAATTTTTGGGGTCGTACACAACGATCCTGAAATTATTTTTAAAAAATTCAATATGGCGGATCTAATATGGTGGACAAAAAATTTAACTTTGTCTGATTTTCTCCAAAATTGGTGTGGAAGAGTTTTCGGGGTCACACATAACGAATATAAGATTATTTTTAAAAAATTCAATATGGCGGATCCAATATGGCGGAGAAGAAAATCAATTTTGTCCGATTTTCTCCAAAAGTGGCACGAGGGAGTTTTCAGGGTCGTACATAACTAATCTAAAATTATTTTTAAAAAATTCAATATGGCAGATTAAAGATTCTATATCTCCCGATTTTGTCTAAAATCACTATTGGGGTATTTTTGTTAATATTAATTATGAATTTAAAATATTTTTTGAAAAACTCAATCACACATATTCAATATGGTGTCCTAAAAATTTTACATTTTTCGATTTTCTCCCAAACTGATATGGGTGGTTCTTGAGGGTGTAAATTATGAATTTAAAAGTATTCTTTCAGGCTTCAATATGGCAAATTTCCGGATCTTATCCAAAATTGATACTAGGGGGCTTTGAAGAATTTTGATTTAGATTAGATTAAGACTTAAAATTTTTTTTTTCAAATTCAATATAGTGGATGCAATATGGTGGGTTGAAAATTTTACCTTAATCGCATTTTTTCAGATTTGGTAATAAAGGGTTTTCGAGGTCGTGTATTACTAATATGAAGTTAATTTTTTACAACTACTAAGTTGATAATATACAATATGAGGAACAGAAAATTTTACATATTCCGATTTTGTATAAAATTCATATTGTGGGGTTCTTGAGACGTATACAAACTCAATATGCAGTGTAAAATATATCGAGCTAAAAAATTTACATCTCGTGTTCTTTAAATATTAAAAATTGATATTGTGGGGTTCTTGAGGCGTATACAAACTCAATATGCAGTATAAAATATATCGAGCTAAGAAATTTACATCTTAGGTTCTTTAAACATCGATATTAGAAGGTTTTTGGGCCTTTATTACCAAGCAAAAATTACTTTAAAATTTAAGATAGTAGATTTACTATGACAGACTAAATATTTGTTTGACACAGTTTTACTGGTATTTGGAAAACTCTAAGAACCAAAGAATTTTTAGTGGTTCATTTTAGGGTGATTTACCACTTTGGATAAAATGGGTACTTTTTGCCACCTTGGAGTCATTGCGAAGTACACTAATCTCGATTAATACAAGTGCGTTAAAAAGTGAAAAATAACTATAAATTTTTATATGAAATTGAACTTTTTGAAGTCGGCGCCAAATTATTTGTAAATGAAATAAATAACTACTAATATATACAAATTATGATAAGAAAGCAATTACAAATAAAGGATTTTTAATTTGTTTATGCAAATCACATTTTGTCAGGTATTAGTTTGGTGCCGACTTCAAAGAGTTCAATTTCATATAAAAATTTATAGTTATTTCTCACTTTTTAGCGCACTTTTAGAAGTCGGTTCAATTTTTTTATAAAAGTTTTATTTACAGTTATGCTGGTAATATGCATCTACTTAAAGTCCATAGGGTGCAATATAAAGAAAAATTTTTTTCAGTTTAATGAAACCTCCAAATAAGGCTTTACTGAAGACTGTAAGACCTTTGGTATTTCGAAGAGAATATTTAGCATCTAAATTTATCCTTAAATTACAAAGAATTCATAGTCCACTACTTGTCAAAATATAGGATTTCTTCATCAAAATACTTACGGATAACTTTTGGGTTAATAGAAATACCCCAGTGCGTCTTTCAGCTTATGTATAAAGCCAAAAATTGATATACCTCGTTGATGGACATATGAAACTAAAAGTATATTTGAAATAACCTGTAAGTACATTTTTACTGGTCCCTAGGTTTACATTCCTATATATGCCGATGATGTTATAACCACTTATCTATTAAGATTAGTCAACAAATACAAAAAAATTGCCATGTTATAATAGCTGTTTGTGGGAGTTTAAAGCATCTTGATTGCGAAATCAACAACGAAAATTTTGTGCGAATGTGTTAGTTATTTTTATTTAAAACAAACATTTTTATATAATATTTATAAATAAGTTCAAAACAATAAAAAACAAGATATTTTAAGGATAACAGAATTTATCTACAAAAATACACATGAAAATACATTTATAGTAGTGATCTTTTGTACATAGTTTTTATTTGCAAATGTTGACTTTCGTTTATATTCCTGGCCGCTTTCTCTCATAAGAAACCAACAATAATCCCTCATCATTACGGGATTCCATCTGCCCTGGTTGCGTTGCTTCCCTGTTAATATCTCACTAACAGTACCTAAATTTTACTTGAAAAAATTTAAATGAGAGTGCAAGGAGTGTATTTTAAGAGACATGCGACAGCCCAAGGAAGAAAGAACCACCTTTTTCGAAGAACTCCAAGAAGTAATAGACAGGTTGCCAAAAAAATCAAAAACTTTCATAATAGGTGACTTCAACTCTAGAATTGGGAATACTCCCATTACAGGTATAATGCACAAATTTAATGAAGAGACCATTAATAACAACGGAGAAATCCTAATAAATATATGCGCACATAACGAGCTTCGTATAAATAACACCTTTTATAATCACAAACAACAGCATAAGTATACTTTTGGCAACACAAGAGGATTCAATTCGACAATCGATTACTTCATAACTAATAGGGAAATCCTTCCAAACCAAATTATAGATGTAAGAACCCTAACATCTGCGAACGTCGGAACAGAACATCGCTTAGTACTGTGCAAATATCGATTCAAAGCCAACTTCCAAAAGAAAAAGCCTCCGATATACATCGAAAAGTTTAATATAGAATCGTTCAAGGAAACATCAACAAAAATGCTATACCAAAATAGACTGAAAGAGAAACTAGCCCTAGATCCAATAATAGACGAAGATAGTCCTAGTGATGCTTCGAACAAAATCAAGACAAGTATAATTGATAGTGCAAAAGAAGCACTCGGTACTAGAACAACAAACATAAATGGGAGAAGAAACAACAAACCTTGGTTCACTTTAGAAGTAAAGGCATTGGCACAACAAAAGAAGGAAGCATACTTAAAATACAAAAATATAAGAACGCAAGAAGAATACTCAGCATACAAAGCCGTGAGAAATAGAATTAATAACGCGAATAAAGACCTAAAGGAAACATACTGGGAAAGGTTTTCCACCGAAATGAAAAGGAATTTATACGGAGGGCAAAGGAAAGTTTGGAACGTAATAAGAAATAGGAAAAAAGAAGTCAACGAAGAAGTGGTAATCAACTCTATAACAGCAGAAAACTGGAAAGAATACATGCAGAGCCTTTACAATAACCAGAAGTATAATAATGAGGACATCCAAATAGATCTAGATAAGGTAAAACCGATGATGGAATGCAAGAGCATAAAAATAGAAGACGTACACAAAATGCTGACCAAACTGAAGAGTAGAAAAGCTCCGGGAACCGACGATATTTCCAATGAAATGCTTAAATATGGGGGCTTTGAACTAGAAAAACCACTAACAATACTATTCGACAAAATTCTATCAACCTGCAGTATTCCAGAACAGTGGAGGAACAGCCTGGCTATATCCATCTTCAAAAAGGGAAATAAGAATGACCCCAACAATTATAAAACAATAATACTACTAAACAGTACAAGCAAATTATTAACAAAAATCATGACTTCAAAACTAACGAGTAAAATTGCAATAAGTGAAGAATAGCACGGGTTTAGACAGAACAGATCGACAGTTGATGCGATTTTCATTATCCGACAGACTATTGAAAAATCGATAGAATACAATAAACCTCTTTTCATCTGCCTAGTGGATCTTAAAAAAGCATTTGATAGAGTTTGACTTAAAGACGTCTTTCAAATACTTCTGGAAAATGGCGTTAACCACCACTATATTACGGTAATTGAAGAGCTAAATAAAAACAATAAGATACGCATAAAGACACAACAGGGAGTAACAGAAGAAATACCTATCTTGACGGGAATACGACAAGGCGACATTATGAGTCCATTTCTCTTTAATTTAATTATGGACAAGATAATACAAAATGTAAAAGAAGTCAATGGAACATACAAAATGGGACGAAAATCTTTTAAAATCTCATGTTTTGCCGACGACGCCTTACTGTTAGCAGAAAATGAAGACGATCTGCAATGACTACTATACCGATTCCAGACCACATCAAAAAATTTAAATATGGAAATATCTACAGAAAAGACCGAAACGATGGTAATTTCGAAAGATCCTGTCAGATGCAAATTGGTGGTGAAGAACCATCCTATCAGACAAAGCATGTCTTGCAGATACTTGGGAGTTAGTGTATCAAGCAATAAAAATCTATACCAGCAAGTCAGAGCACAGGCTAACAACACCTCAAGGATATCAGGATGCCTGAGGGACATAATCTGGAAAAATAGGTATATGTTCACAGAGAGCAAAGTACGCATCTACAGAACTGTGATAAGACCAGTACTAACTTATGCATCGGAAACTCGAGCCGAAACATCTAAAACAAAAAGTATGCTACGAACGGCTGAAATGAAAACGTTAAGAACAATCAAAGGAGTCACCCTAAGAGATCAAATAAGAAGTTCCAAAATAAGGGAAGAGCTCAAGGTGCCTGATGTGGTACAGTTCATAAGGTCAAGGCGCAGATATTGGAGGGACCATGTGGACAGAATGGGCGACGATCGATGGGCAAAATGAGCTAAGAACGAGATACCAAACACTAGAAGACCCACTGGTCGACCTCTAAAACCATGACACGAATGTTGGACATCAACATCACAGGAGGCTTAATATAGCAGAAAAACAAGACATCGTTTTAAATAAAAGAGGAAGGAGAAGAAGAAGCAACAGCTCATCTTCAGTAGCTTTCAAGTAGTTCTTCTACAAGTTTTCGTAGTTTTTTACTTTTTTATTTCCTAAAAACTCCAAAACAATTGTTTTAAAATAATTCCGCGCAGCTAATTCAATATCACTTATTTTTTGATCATACTGTTGATCCCTTAAAATTTTTGTAACTTGTGGCCCAACAAATAGTCCTTCCTTAAGCTTAGCATCACTTAAATCAGGAAAAATTTGTTTAAGGTATTTAAACGCATCTGCTTCTTTATCTAATGTTTTAATAAAATTTTTAATCAATCCCAGTTCAATGTGTAATGAAGGTAACAGTACCTTTTTGGGATCAACAATAGGTATAGTCTTCACATTAGTTTAACCAAGAATATATTGATTTTTCAGAAGCAATTCATTTAGTTGGTAATGGTTCCGTGTTGCTTTACTGTCCCAAAGACAAAAAACCACAGCAACAGGTCGTAAATCCACTCTGAAGCCCTAGTAATAGTCCTATGACTTTTAGATCATTACATATTTGCTATTTATACATATCATAGATTTATGCATTTAGAATAAGTGATATACTTTTGTATGTTTCCTTCTTGTCAACGGCATGTGGAAGATGAATTTTCTTCTTCTTTAGCTGCCCTCCTCGTTCCGAAGTTCAAAGCTATGCGTATCTTTGACACTGTAGATCTAAACAGTTAGCATTTGTTGCAATTGTACCATTCTCTTAAGTTCTTTAATCATGAATGCCTTCTTCTTCCTATGGATCTTTTGCCTATTATTTTTCCCTGTATAATTAATTGCAGCAACTGGTATTTATCTCCCCTCATAACATGTCCCAAGTATTGCAGTTTGCGTTCTTTAATAGTAAGTACTAATTCTTTCTCTTTCCGCATTCTTCGCAAAACCTCCACATTTGTTACTCTCTCTCTCTCTCTCCACGATATCCTTAATATTCTACGGTACATCCACATCTCAAATGCTTCCATCCTCTTGGTATCAATCTTTTTCAATGTCCACGCTTCCATTTCGTAGTAAAGAACTGACAGCACGTAACATCTCACAAGGCGAATTTTAAGTTTAAGGCTTAAATCTCTTCCGCAGAACACCTTCTTCATTTTAATAAACGTAGCTCTAGCTTTTTCCACTCTGATTCTGATTTCTTCAGAGCTATCGTTATTTTCGTTGATAACAGTTCCCAGGTAATTATATTTTCTCACACGTTCAATTCTTTGATCATGCACATTATTTTTGTTTTACTGATGTTAAGTGATAATCCATATTCTTCACTGCATTCTACTAGTCTGTTAATTAGTATCTGAAGATCCTCCGAAGTTTCTGCAATTACAACCGTGTCATCGGCATATCTCAAGTTGTCTATTGGGATGCCATTTATTTTAATACCTATATTTTGCTCTGAAAGTGTTCTGTTTGCGATGTCTTCTGAGTATAGGTTGAATAAGATTGGTGAAAGTATTCATCCCTGTCTTACGCCCTCTTAATATTCGCTTTCTGGTTATAGTAAATTTTGGAAATAATCCTGATGTCTCTTTTATCCAAGTTTTTTTCTACCAGCAGTCTCATTAGATGATCGCGACGTACTTTATCGAACGCTTTATTGTAGTCAATGAAGCACATATACATATCTTGGTTCATATCTAGACATTTTTGGCACATGACGTTAAGTGCAAATAACGCTTCTCTTGTTCCAAGCCCGTTCCGAAATCCGAATCCAATATCCACATCTAGTTTTCTGTGAATTTTTGTGTGAATCACTTTGAGGAATACTTTTAATGTGTGTCCCATTAAGCTTATTGTGCGATGGTCAGTGCACTGTTTTGCGTTTGCCTTTTTTGGTAAGGTGACAAAAGTTGACAGGAGCCATTGTTTCGGTATTTCTCCTGTTTTGTAAATGCAGTTAAAAAGATCGACAAGAATATTCACTGATTCACCTTCCACAAGGTTGAGAAGTTCCGTTGTAATCCTATCTAGACCCGGTGATTTATCATTCTTCATTGTTTTTAGAGCGTATAGTATTTCTTCTTTAGTTATGTCTGGTCCTTCGTCGCCTTGTATGTTATCTGTATTAGGTTCTTGTCTTTCATCGTCGAACAATTCTTCTACATAATTCTTCCAAGTCGTAAGCTTTTCTTGTAGATCGGTTATTATTTCTCCATTTGCGTTGCATAATAGATGGGGATGTTTCCGTTTTTGTATACCTGCCAATTCCTTTATCTTTTTATGTAAATTAAAAGTGTCATGTTTTAGTTGCAGTTCTTCAATTTCCTCGCATTTTCTTCCATAAAAAGTTTCTTTTGCTGTCCTTATTTCGTTTCTGATTTGTTTGTGTACTTCATTATATTTTTGTCTGCATTTTTCCTTGCACTGTCTTCGCTCTTCCACGAGTCCTAAGATTTTTTTTGTTATCCACTTTTGTCCTTTTTTCTGTTTCTCTCTAGTAAGAATACTCTGGGCAGGTTTTATTATGGCCTCTTTTAAATCTTGTCACTTGTCTTCTACATGCGTATTCTGTGTCTTTGTGAAAGCAGGAAGATGAATAGAGGGTCTTTTGTTGCCATTATGGAGCAGAACTGCTTTTAAACTTATTTTGGAAAAATCTATAAATAAGCGTCATTCGTCTGGGTTATGTTCAAATCCTAATTTTTCCATAACACTATTTGGATTAACACACACATTTTATCTTGCAGAGTAAAAAACGAGGACAGCTCCTGGTTACGGTTCCTAAATATTGTAACTTTGGTTCCAGTGGCTAGTAAATTCCATTGTTGTAATCTAGATCTTAATACTTCAGCTTGCTCTTTGGAAAAGTGGAAGTTCCGATCTAGATCATTTAATTCAGGTTGTTCGATTAAATAGGGTATTTTTCCTTCACTTTCAGGAAAATAAGAATCGATCGAATAAGAATACACTATTGGGTTCTGCCTTATCATTTATACATTTCTAAATCTTCCTTCTATTTTGCCGGGAGCGCTGGAACTGGTGAACCTTCTCTATGAAGAACCGGTTTTATTGCTGAGGGAATATCCTGATATTCAATATTATGTTTGTTCTTTCTTGAAATACAAGACACTTTTGTTATGCAAAAATAACAGTCGTTAAAATGATTTGTTGATTCTCGCCAAACCATTGAAAGTCAAAAGGTATAGAAGAACGTTTGCCATTTAATCAGTTACTTAGATTTGCTACACAGATTTGGCAATATATGTGAGGAGCCCGGTCTCGATCTTGATCGCCAACAAGACATCCAAAATATTTATGATAAGCTATTTTGGTCATTTTGTTAATTGTGCTTTTCTGCGATTTAGAGGTAAACTGACCACATATGTAGCATAAACTATCCGCGGGGTTAACACAGCCACGTTTCTGATACTACGTTTACTGGCGTCAAATAATTTTATTCAATATAGAGATAACACTAATACAAGGCTCTTACTACTAGCTATGAAATAAGGTTTGTATTCCAGTTTTCAAATTTTTTAAATAATTGTTAATAATTTCTTTCTTTGCTAACTTTTATATAAACAATTTTTGGTAAATCGATTTCTCTTGACGAGTTCTACAAGCTGTTACAATAAATGGCCCAACTTTAAGGACACGCTGTATACTGTACGCTATATAAGCTTATAGCTTTAAGAGAAATTATTCAGTTGATACTTAAAAATATTAGACACAACCAAATCGAAATGTCGTACAAATAGCTACGATCTTTATGCGTTGTGGTTTGCATACTACTTCTTTTTCTTATCATATCGCTAGTCACTATGCCTAGGACAAAATCTATATTTACGTTCTTAAAAAGCGCGATACCCTTGTAAATATCAGAGTTTTGGCATGCCTGACCAACATTATCCCCCTGATTTATGGTCCTGAATAAGAAAGATGCAGTTTAGCCCGTTCCAAATTTCTGTCACTCGTTCATTCTAGTTAGGAAGGCTGAATATCTTGTAGTTGAATAACCCCTTTATTTCGCACTTATTTGAAGTTAGCATCCAGTAGTTGGACAGGTTATTTTTAAATAAATTTTTAGTTCATTCGTATGTTTTCCGTATCATTTTTATCTTATTATTTTTTATTTCAATGAGTCAAAAAGAATGTTAAACGAATATGTGAAAGACATTTTAAAAAAAATAAAAGAAAGGAAAAATTTCTTGATTTCCTTTGAACTAGGAATGAAACTATATTCCTGCAAAATATCGGCGAAAAAAAAAAAGAAAAAATCACAAAATCACAATATTGTGATGTACAAACGAGCATGATCAAATTAGAAGGGTCTAATAGCTACAGAATGGAAAATGGAAAATTATTTACAGGACTTTTTTTTTATTCAAAATTCTATGGTACTGTCGAAAACCATCTCGGATATTTTTTTAAATGAAAAACTACCCAACTTAATTAAACTTAACAATTTTTTTCTACATATATATTACAGATAGTTTAGCTAAAATTATATACTATATGTAGGGTTAGAAAATTTACAAATTAAATTTGTGTTATATAATACAATGGTCCAGTTTATTCTTCGATACCAATCTTATAAAAATGGCACCCCCAGTAACAATATCCTGTCAACAGTTTCACCACAATTCGCAGCTCTTTCCTTCCTAAGAAGAGAAGCTTCCTAGTAAGCCTTGAGCTAGACCCACTTATATGTTCCTTGGCACATCTCATTCCAGGAGCTCTTGTCTACGGCGATTGGGACAGGTTGAATTGGAAGGAGTCCATATGGTTCAACTGTTGACTTCATCTTTGTCAAATGATCCCCTCTTCATTCCCATGATTATACAGTCGTTCCTGGTCACAATTTTCAGTACAACCGTGTACTCAGACACCAATTGCAATCTAGCTACTGTTATAATTTATTTAAATAATGTTGTATTTTTGGTTAAATTTTCGGTTTATCTCATTAAACAAAAACTATAGTAGGGACATACAAAGGTCAGTTATGATTTCATATAGATTTCTACCATTTTGCTATTTTTGTGACCATCATTATAACACTATATAAGGTGTTCCATTTTAAAAGTTGCTACTAAATATTTCTTTATCAAAACGAGTTCATAAAAAATGAAATGAATAAAAGTTGATGGATTTCGAGGAGGACATCTAACCATAATAATGAATTTGACCTTAAAAATGACCTTGGGGTTTGTTTTAAAAGCAAGTGCTTTTTGAAAATGGGAACCATTCTTTTATTGCAGAAATGGAAAGTAGGAAAAATCGTGCGTCTAAACGTTCAATTGACTTTTGGGTTTTTAGTTTATTTAGAGGTTATTTGAAAGTCAAATGTGTTAAATCTGGATCTCTATTCAACTAAAAAGGCTTGACCAAAATTGTTCGCATCGAGGTTTGTAATATTTTACTGTCTAGTCCAACTGTAATGTAGACCTTTTCCTCCGATTTTCAAGGTCATTTTGACGCCCAAATTTTGTAATAAAAATAACAGATATTAGCGTCAAAGGAGGCTTAAAAAGCTGGTGATCTTGACCTTCATATTCAGTCATTTAAAGGTCACATTATGCTAATCATTGTGAGACCTCTATTTTTAAAACCACACATTCACAGTTTGCGAAATTCCACTTTTAAATATGTATTTATGTCATAAGTGAAAATTACCTCCACAAATTGTTTATTACCAGAATCTTGCATTTATTTGCAAGTTATTCACAATCTTATCTTCATCGGCTAGACCGAAATGGAAGCTACGTAATAATCAAAACGATAAATTTCATACTCTTCCTATCACATGAAGGGAAACCCTTGTTAGTTAAGACTGTAAAGAGTGGTTTTGTAACCCCTTTGAGGCCCCCTCAATATTTTTATGTATTTTTGGCCCGGGAAATATGAATTTTAGGTGAAAATTATAACTTTAAACTATTGTAACTTTGTTATTAATAATCAAAAAAATATTTAGCAAAGTTCATTCAAAGTCACAACAAGTTCCTTTAATTTAAGCCTTTGTAGGCTTCTATTGGACTCCTAGAAGTAGAGTTATGATCAATTTAGTTAGGGCGAAATTCTATTTTGCAATGTTTTTTCACTAATTTGCAAAACTTTTTTTTAATTAATATTTTTTTTAAATTAAAAATTCATGACCTTTTTAAGAAAGAGTATAATTGATTTGAGCCGATCACACATAAATCATGAAGCTAATTGATTATAGACATTTAAACAATTGAATTGTTAATTATTTTGTGATTCGTACCCGCGATTCTCTGGGCCAAAAAATCGTAGAAATGCATGAAAAAATTGAGTCTAATTGGATCTAAAAGTGGCCACACAACTACCCCTTAGGGCCCGGACTATATGCGAGAAATAATATTCCGTAAGAATAATGTTATCTTCCAATTACCTGTGGAAGTAATTCTACTTACGATGTAAATACATACCTAAAAGTAAATTTTCACGAACTCTGAATATGAAAGTCAAGGTCACTAAATTTTTAGCTCCCCTTTGATGCTAATTTCTGTTATTTCTACAATGAGATTTAATTGTTCCATTCATAAAACAATTTGGATGTCAAAATTACCTTGAAAATGACAGAACAATGTCAAGGTCACAGTTGGATCGTGTTCAAGCTTGCTTACTTGGATGACCTCTAAATGAAATGAAAACCCATAAGTTATTTATATGATTAGTCGTACAATGTTTCCTAATTTTCATTTCTGCAATAAAAAAGGGATTCCCACTCGTCCTTGAAATAATATTCAAGGTAGTTCTCAAGGTCAAATTTAAATTACCGTTGAATGTTCCCCTTGAACTCCAACAACTTTTTATCAAATATTTTTTTTTTGAAAATCCTCGGCAACTTTTATAATGGGGCACCTTCTATATACCTGACTACTTTTTAAATATTTTTACACATATCTACAAAATTCTTGAAACAAGTTGACACGTAATACTGAATAATAATACATAAATAGATATAATTATCGGTCCAGCAGCTTCTCCAGTAATCTGTCCATCAGAATTAAATCTGTGGGTATTACAACCATTTTCTTCACAGGTTTGACATGAAATCGTCGTAACATTTACTGTTTGCATTTGTTGACTATAATAAGCGCAAAAATCAGTGATAAGGTTCTGTCGATGGGCACACCCACGATATATTCCAGTTTCTGATCTCCTATTGTTTCTTTCAAACCCAATATCTGGGGTTGTAGCATCTAAAAATAATTTGAGAGATGTTCAGGAACTATAGATATTTATTATTATTTCGGTTGAAATACCAACATTATTAATTTACAATACTTACTATCATAGTTAAAGAAGCCTGAGAAGCAACTAACACTAACATCGCTTATTCCAAAGTTTGTACAGTTTACTAAAGTAGCGCTAGTTCCTACTTCTGCACAATTGACACCTTGCGTTAATGGCGTACATTGGTGACATGTAATTGATGAAGAATTTGACGTTTGAGAAAGACCTAAAAAAAACGAATCGATTATAACGAGAGAAAGTCGACTAAATTAATATAACTGATAGTTGTATGAGAATAATCTTTTAAATACCTAATCTAACACACAAAAAAATTTGGGAAAAAATATCCTTATTTCCCAATAAAATCTCTTTTTAGCACGATACATTTTTCTCGGTGATGTATAAGAGTTACTCTGTTTATAATAAGAAATGCAATTCGTCCAAAATTATCATCAACCTCAGACTCCTCTCCTCTGACTGTTGGCAAAGCTTTTACCGCAGATCTATTTTTTCACGCTTAGAAAGAGAAAACAATCCTAGGGGAAAAAATCTGGCTAATATGGTATGTGAGAAAATCATCGAACATGAAACAATACTTCCTTTTTCGCCCAATATTGACATGTTTTCTTGATTTCATCAATCATACGCAGCAATAAGTTCGCATAATACTCGTTGATTGTTTTTCATTTTTGAAAATAATCACTTCAAATTATTCTACGCCGATCCCAAAATATTGTTAGGTCAGGAAACGGAGTGTTAAAAAAATTCAAATACTGCCTGCGATCTGATTCCAGAAATGGTTAGGGAAAGGTAGTAGAAATGACGTCTCATCCCGTGTCTCAACAAATTTTGGTTGAAACATTGTTTTTTTTTAACAAATAGGTCGAAAAATGATTTTTCCCTATTTTTTTTTTGATTTTACGGAAAATCTAAGGGATTTAGAGAAAAATCTTCCACCGACGAATTGTACGTCTTGAAAATATCTTCAAAATGAGTTTTTGTTTGTCCAAATCGGTCTGTAAACAAAAAAGTTATTGAAAATATGCCATAAATACTTATTGATAAAATAAACCTCCTTCTGACGCCTATGACAATGATTAAAATCCTTTTTAACACTCCACACTTCCAAATATCTATTGTTATTCAACCCAAATAGTCCATTATTATAGACCGGTATTTTTGATTATAAAATTTCTAACCCATTCCTATGAAAAATATATCTGTCTAACAGATTTAGCCAAAAACACCGGACTAAAGAACACAGGTAGTTTGCGAAGAAAAAAAAGGGTAAAAAATGATTCATTACTCTCTTTAGTTCTTGAACAAACTATAGAATAAGAGGCAAAATCGGATCTATTTTCGTAAACTCAACACTCTTAGGGGGGAGGGCGATTGCCCCCACCGCCCCCCCCTTGGATTCGCGCCTTTATGTGCGTAGAGTTGGAGTCTGTACACTGTGCCCCGCTACTGCTGCCCAGTCATCAAAGTTACTTTATCGGCTAGAGCAGATCTTCCAGGCCTATTTCCCTCAGGAACCTTAGGATGTTGAACGGATTTAAGGTTGTGAGCTCCCCTTCTTCGATTTGGTGTGTTTCCAAGAACCGCATCCTAGAGTTTTCTAGAGAGCTGCACTCTGAAAGGATATGAATAGAGGTTTCGTCGTTCTCCTCACAGAATCTGCACCATTTTCTTTTTACCAGTCCGAGTTTCTTGAGGTGTCCCTTCAGGTGGTAATGCCCCGTCATGACCCCTGTCAGAACTCTAAGTTGGTTTTTACTTAACTTTATGCATTTTTTGAATCTCATCTGGTCATAGTTTCCCAGAAATATCTTCGCTTGCTTCAATCCTTGCAGCTCCGTCCAATATCAGGCATATATAGACGACCTGGTTATTTTGTTAAGGGGAACATCTACTAACCCTATATTAGAATATCTTATTAAATATTGTACTCGCGTGGTGTGGAAGTGATGAAATATCAATAAATTAACAATAATGATCTCTCTTCAAGGATAAGAAAACTTGATGAGTTGAGGTCTTTTACCTTGTGGGCTACCACAATCAATTTTTGCAGACCAAGTAAAATATCTTAGAGTGCCAATGAATAAATGTCTTAAACAGAAGTAGGATCTGAATAAACTATCCAGAATGCGAGATTAGCACCTCGGACCTATTAGAGGATATGTAATCAATACGGAGGCATGATACCAAAACAACTAAACTGAACATGACGAAATTATCAACGTTCTATGGAAGCGAAAAATTACTTTTTTCTTATATTTTAATTATTTTATTTTCAAATAAATATTTATCATTCTATATACTTCCAACATTCTCTAAACAATATAAATAACATGAGCTTTAATTTAAATACTTACAAAAAGAAACACTTCCTAAAAGAAAAACTAGAAAAACATAGCTTTCCATGATCAGTTTTTACGATTGCTTAATCTTTTGCGTTTTAACGACACACGAGCGAAAAACTTACTATAATTTTTTAAATGCTTGGGGGCTATTGTAAAATGTTATCTAGTGGCATTAATGAGATCATACAATTTTGCATACAAAGCCAAGCAATTAATTGGAATTAAATGATATTATTGGTCAATATCATAGGATTACTTTTTCTATATCGTGCTATGTCATACACTATAAAGAGATCAGAAAAACACATTTATAGAATTATTTGTCAAGCTTGTTATAAATTATTTTAAGAAATCTAAACTAAAATTAAATTAATTAAACGACTCCAGGTAATTATGTAATTAACCGAACGTAAAGTAGTCTTTCTCGGGTTTTTAATTCTAGGATTGATTATACATAAAGTGACCATATGTCCCGTTTTCCACCAGACATTACCGTTTTTAAGAGTATTGTCCCAGTGTCCTCAGTGGGAAGACAAAAAAAGAACGTTTTATAACAATTTTGCAAACATTAGTTTTTCCCTGGATTAAATTTATTTTTTATAACTTAACAACCAAGTAATATGCACCAAGCCATCAGTCAAATATTTAGGTGTAAATATACACCACAAAATTATCTTAAATTGGCACTTTAGAACTGTTATACAGAAATGTACACAAAGGGCCAAATACCTTACCTTAGGAGCCTAATATACAAAGAAAAAAGCATATCAAGAAAAACAACTCGTATATACAAAGCAATATACTGACTTTAATTGGAATACATGCCCTCTATATACATTAATTGCAGGAAGCCAGCGCTGATAAACCTTAAAACGGTAGAAAGCACAGCTCTATGTAGTATGACTAACATACATGGTCCTAGTTATCCACCAATCAATTATTGTATGAATTCGCTAAACATCCAGCCTCTTATTGCAAGACTTCCTGTACTGACAACTAAGTTTGAAAGAAAATCTAAAACTTGACCGGTGATAGAGGAACTGTGTATTATTTTGTAAAGGTTTGTAGAGGCTTAGAGATCAAATGTACTACAAATAAGGTTTTTATTCTGGAGGACCTCGTTCTTTGGCCTATAGGGTTCAAATTTATATGTCCTAATAAATTATAATCATAATAATATTTATTTAACCTGAGGTCCAAGAACAACAGGAACAGTTGAATGACGAAACCAAACAGGGCAACACTGAACTCTTTTACCAAAAACAGTTAACGGAAATGAGTGCTGCGGTGTTGGAATATGATGGAAGCAATCCGTTAAGACCGGCACTGCCAAAAATTAATTCATGGGTGACATCATGAACAATCGGATTTTACCAGCTTATGTTTCAGATGCCTACACTATGAAGTCCTTACATATGACCATCTACTGTGCCGCGACTGCTATAGCTAGAGTTCTAGAAATTAAAGTTACAACAGAGCGCCGACTAGCAAGAACAGAACCCAACACACCACCATGGGAAAGACGTCTAAATAAGAAAATTGAAAATCTTCGAATAGATATAGGCCAGCTGACGAAGTACATCAGGGACACAAGAACTAGTCGACTGCAAAGGCGAGTTGAAGAAATCATGAATCGTGTCCGATATCATTCGCAACAAGATCCAGCGAATGTTACTGTTCAGCAATGCCTTGATTCGCTGAAACAGAAGCTCTCTGTTATTGCAGGACGGCTAAAGAGGTACAAGACCAGCAATAATCGAAAACGAGACAATGCGCTCTTTCAACGATCAGAAAAGACTTTCTACCGTAAGCTAAACTCTCCACCTAATATAGCAGATAATAGATATCTCAATAAAGAGCAGTTAGAAGAGTTCTGGGCAAAGCAACTTTCCACACCAGCCGATTGTAACATCGCAGCTGGCTGGATCAATGAAGAACACCAAATCTGTCAAGATTACAGCCAGATGCAGTTTGAGCCATTTACCACCGAAGAAATTTCAAGAATAATCATGGAATCCCATAACTGCAAAGCTCGAGGTCTCGACGGGATCCAAAACTACTGGCTCAAAAAGTTCTAGTGTATGCACCATCAGCTAGCTAATCTTATTAATGATGTTTTCCTTAACCCAGCAAAAATGCCATTGTTCTTGACCGAAGGTATTACGTACCTCCTACCAAAGGACCAACATAACACACATGACCCAGCTAAGTATAGGCTGATCACTTGCCTACCCACACTGTATAAGGTGATCACCTCCTGCCTGACCCAATGCATCTATGCACATTGTGAGTAAAATAACATCATTGCAACTAAACAGAAAGGATGCACGAGGAGAGCAATGGGATGCAAGGAACAATTGATTGTTGACTCTGTCATATGTAACCAAGCCTGTGCCAACAGAAGAACTCTCTTTGCTGCCTACGTGGATTATAAGAAGGCCTTCGACTCGGTGCCAGATGAGTGGCTCAAAACTATATTAAGAATATAAAGAGTCGATAATAATTTTGTTTCCTTTTTAGAACGCATCATGTTAACCTGGAGAACTAGGATGCAATTGCAAGTGCCATCGAGCGACACCATCGAAACTAACACCATTCCGATACGAAGGGGAATATTTCAGGGCGATTCACTTAGCCCATTGTGATTCTGCCTTGTAATGAACCCACTATCATGCCGTTTGAACTCAACCAGATCCGGCTTTAGTGTTAGAAATAACAACGAAGAGGTAGTCAGAGTGAATCATCTTCTATACATGGACGATCTTAACCTGATGGCTGCTACCAGAAACCAGCTGGAACAAATGCTTAAAATTGGAGAGGAGTTCTCCGGGGATATCGGAATGCATTTTGGACTTGTCAAGTGCCGTATTTTGGACATTGTTAAAGGGAAGATACAACCGGGGGTTTTTGAAATGCAAAACGGTGAAACTATAGCTGCAATGGAAGCAGACCAAACATACAAATATCTAGGTATGAAACAGGCTAAAAGAATTGACCATGGCACTATGAAGGCCGAATTGACAGCCGAATTTGTCAGGAGGGTAAGGCGGGTATTACGAACTAATTTAAATAGTAGAAATTTGTTTAAGGCTCTCAACATGTAATGCTTGCTTTGCGCTGAGCTACTCTTTTGGAACTGCAAAGTGGAACAGGACCGACATCCAAAACCTGCAAAAAAAAATAAGGACACTCCTAACAAAAGCACAAAAACATCACCCTCGGAGTGCTATTGAACGTACAATGCTTTCAAGACACCAAGGAGGAAGAGGATTGGTGGATATTGGTAAGCAGCTCGACCAACAAATAATAAACTTACGTTCATATTTCCACAGGTTAGCGGACTCTTCCATACTACACCGAGCAATATGCGAGGCAGACGATTCACCGCCCCTACAGTTGGGGGAGCAGGATATTGCTTCTCACCACCGAACGGACCAAGAGAAGTTACAAACCTGGGTACGGAAGCCACTTCATGGACGGCACCCAAATAAGGTCAATCAGGACAATGTCGACAACTCAGCGTCGAACACGGGTTGATTTTAGGACAGATGTTTCCAGAAATGGAGGGCTTCTTGTTAGCTATCCAAGACCAGGTTATTCCGATGAAGAACTATCGGAAGTTCATAATTAGAGATCCCTCAATAGAAAATGACCAATGCAGATATGGCTGTCGAACATCAGAGATCATCCAGCACATAACTGGAGGATGCCAAGCGTTTGCCGCAATCGAGTATATGGAAAGACACGACTCAGCCGCTAAGATACTCCAACAAGAGTTAGCAGAAAAGTTGAACCTATTGCAGATAAGAAAAGTGCCTTATTACAAGTACAATCCGGAGCCTATTCTTGAGAACAATCAGTTCAAGTTATATTGGGACCGAACGGTTCTGACGGATCAAACAGTAGCTCATAATAGACCAAACATTATACTAATAGATAAAATTTCTAGGCGAACTACACTAATCGACATTGCTGTACCTAACAACAACAACCTTAGGCCAAAATACAATGAGAAGATCGCCAACTACAGAGATCTGGAGGTCCAAATCCGAAGACAATGGACAATGAACAGCGTCCAAATGATTCCCATAATACTGTCAACAACTGGAGTGATACCAAAGAACCTTCTGCAGAACATCAAGGGAGTGAGCATCTGTATAAGCCGATGCAAAAAGCAATTCTCCTAGCAACTGCGCGAACCGTCCGGAAGTTCGTAGGAAACACAGAAGACAACGTCACTTAGGACCCGATAACATGGAAGGGGTTCCCACAGAGCTTCATACTTTTGGTGTCTTTGTATACCTGGTATGAGTGAATAATCCCTGGAGGGAGTGCGAAGCCGTTTGGCTTGTAAATCATAAAGTTTATTTAATTGTAGTGTAACATAGCGTAAGGAAGTAAAATGTTACATTTATCATTATTTGAATATAAAATTTAATGTTACTTATTTAAATAAAAGTTTTAAATATCTTACAAATTGTTATTTCTCAAATATTTTATAAGTTGTGTTGATGAAAACAATTATGTTACACTTAACTAGTAGTGAACATAACCCGATTCTCTCAATCCCCCCACTCCTCGACCTTGACCTTGACCTTGCTTCACCCCTCTTTGGCCCCGCCCACATGTCCTTGTCATTGACCTTGAAAGTGCACGTGTGCTTTGGCCTTGGCCTTGTGTTCAAGGTTGTGTGTGTGACCTTGACCTTGACCTTGGTCGAGACGACCTTGACTTTGTTGAAGGTCATCTTGGGTGTGTGACCTTGAAGTAGTTATTTGTGCATTGTAATAGTGTGGGATGATCTTGAAATGATTTTGACCTTGCAAATTGTTCTATAAATTGTGTGAGTCTACTTGCATTCATTCAGTGTGAAATGTCAGATACGGAACTATCTAAAGAAAAAATTATAGAGCAAGTCGGCAGAGTAATTTGTTTATATCAGAGTAATTTAAAAAGTTTGTGTGATTTTGAAGAGAAGGATCTAGCATTTTTTCCTCTCGAATATTTAAAAACTTGCGTTGATACGCTGAGTTTACGGCAAATTTGGGATAAGCTGCCAGCGTCATATCGGTGTAACAAGGAACTACAGTTAAGCTTACCCTGTTACATTCACTATGAACAAATATATCGTCATCATATAGATGGGCCACCACCAGCAATAAAAAAGTGTCGTGAATGTAAAAATGAGTGAATAATATGAATAGTGCTTTGCAAGAGACAGTAAAAAAATTGGGCGATGAGTTCACTGAAACGGCTAATAATTATTTCAATGATGCAATGAAAAGTCGAGCAGAATGGGCGTCGCGCTATTGTGATTTGGCTTATGAATATGAAAAGGCTGCGAATGCATGTCGTAAATATTGCAGCAAAACAATAAATTTACAAGACTTTGTTCGTGAGATAAAAAAGTTGGGGTTTAGTGACTGTTTGGAAAAACTGATTAGGTTCATTGCAGATCCGGTTGTGTTAGATGAAATTAGAGTGTAGGACTTAAGTTTAACGTAGTAGTAGTTAATATGGAAAGTTTAGTGCGAGAAATGTACGAGGAATTTCTAATTTCTGCAGCCGGTTCGGAATTTTACGCATATGAAATGCAAGATTCGGAGGCTCAGGACTTTAGTGTATTTTTTAAGTATATGGACCATGCCGAAGTGTGTCTTTTAGCTAGTATAGTTTGTAAGAATTTTCTTAGAAATAAAAACAAACACTTATTATTGAACAAATTAAGGAAATTAGGTTTAGGTGATAATGTTAAACGCATAGAAGAATTGCAGAAAAAAATCAATGAATAAAGTACATAAAATGTAGTTATTTGTTTCATTATATTTTGTCCTTGAAGTTATCCTTATACCAATTTAAATGTGTGACGTCATTTGACCTTGAATACTCCTCCCACTATTTCTATCGTTAAGCTACCCCCACCATTGTTACAATTCGACCTTGAAACCTCGCTATAAAGGTTCGTGGGAGAAGAAGTGACTTCAAACAGTCGCAGATATCAGTGGCATAAACATCAAATATTGTGTTCGTGTAGTGTTCTGAAAGTGCTTTTATATTCACGGTAATTTTTGGATTTATATACCATTTTTTCAATAATGAGTATTGCAAAAGAAACTCTAGATGAAATTAATGAAATGTTTAGCAAAGATTTCGAGGTTTTAGAGAAAAAAAAGGTTACCGAAATGATTGTAGGCAAAGTGTATAAAATTGTAAAGATGGTTTCAATGACTACACGATTTGGTAAAACTCTTTTAGTGGCTTTACACGATGACGGTGATAATAGCACATTTGAGACTTTTTTACCAAAACGTGTGGCCGAAACACTACCTGACGATATTGTAGATATTATGAGTAAAACTAAAGATAAATACACTCTAACTTATTTGGGGCAGGGCACTAGAGTTTTTGGAAACAATACTCGAACATTATTACGTTTTGGCTCATTGGAGTAAATTGTATGTAAATTGTTTGAAAAAAAGGATGTAATTAAATTTAAAATATAGTTGCACATGTCAGAATACTTACGCGTGTTCATTATTTCTGTTAAAGATGTCTGCTGATGCGACGACGACGACGACGACCGCCAACGAATGTGTAGATAGATACATATTTTGGTTGGGGAGAGAATTAAGAAATAGGGCTCACGATATGTTAGATAGCGTAAATGATTGGTCGCATATTGATGTAACCAAAGATCAATATAAGAACGAGATCAGGGATACAATCAATTTTATGGCTGGGGCACACTTGTGCGACAAATTTTTATATGGTTCCATAGACATGGATACATTTTGTGCTGAAATGGTTGAAGAAGAATTAAAAGAATACCTCGTCAATATTCCACATTTACCAGGTGAGCTTGCTGCAAAATATGAATTGGTTTCTGCAACAGCAACAGCCCAAGACGTTGACGATCGAAATAGTGTCGGATGGGATAGAATTTTGAGCAACGAAAACGAAGACATGGAAAACTAATTTTTTATAATTTTTGTATTTGTGCAATTAAATAACTGTAAATAAATATCTATTACAATCACAGTTTTATTTTATTTCTTTTATAAACATACCAACCCAGTAGATCATAGTCAGTGTTTCTTTTTCTCAGCTGAAATATTTAATATAAGTAGGGCAAATAAAAATAAAATAGTTTAGTAAAGATTGAAAATGAGTCGAGGAAACAACACAATTGATAAATTTGGTCGTCAGAAATATAATGAAAAATATCATATATTATCTGGGCCACAAGGGATTGGTTTTAAACTTACAGCGGATGGGCAGTATGATATGGGTGGAAAAATCATAACCAACTTAGGCGAACCTAAAGATGATGACGATGCTGTGACAAAACACTTTGTTAATAGAAAGTTTTACAATTTTGCAGTTGTAATATGTGACATATTTAACAAGGATGTCCTCCCCATGATATACAAAAATAATAGTGAGCTTAAAACAAAAATTGAAGTTATGCAGAAAATACTCTATCATCAGCCTTTAAATGACTCATTAAGCGCACTGTCGTACGACTCGACTTCAAAAAAAATCTAAAAAAAGCAGGTTAAAGAATAGGAGAACGCACTCCGAGTGGCATAGCCTTGAAGATAACGTCGTAGTCGTCGGTGAATTGGACCTTCCCTCCAAGAATATTGAAATGTTATTTATGTGTATGATGTTTTATTGTCATTGTTTTTAATAATGAAGATTGAAATAAAAAACTTTATTTTACAATATATTGTTTATTTATTTTACATTTTAAATAAAAAATATAGTCATACAATATGTTATTTAAACAATATTAGCTTTATCTATCCAAGAGTTGAAGTGGTTGGGAAATCCTAGCCATTTGACAAATAATTGTTCGATGTGATTTTTCTTGCGTTGTCTAAGGACCTTTTCTACTAGATAAACGTCAGGACTGCTTGTTTTTTGTAGTTCTGATTCGTAAAAACACCCTCTTATAGGCTGACCTTCTAACGATTCCAACAAGTAAGTAGGTGGATTTGTAACGTTAACTTTTACAACTTTAAACAATTCGGTTGACCAAGAGGGCGTATATCCTTTCTCGAATAAGCTTTTGTACTTGCTAATACGCACAATGTCACCCATGGAAAACTTAAATTTTTTAGGTACAATTTTTAAATAATCATATGCTTTAATATGTGTTTTTTCTTGCACGTCTGCAGGCTTCATTCCAATGGTGCGATGTTTCGAATGGTTATAGGTTTTTGTTACTGCCGATAATATATGTATCCATTTGTAAGATCCTCTTGTCGAGAATTGTTTATATAAATTATTTTTTAAAGTCCTTATGACTCGCTCAACAATTGCAGCTTTCTTTGTGCTGTAAGTGGAATAATGATTTATATTATATTTTTTCATCAGGGCTTGAAAGTTTGTATTATAGAACTCCTTTCCTTGATCACTTTGCAGATTTGTTGGTGTATATGATGCCTCTTCAATGATGCTTTTCATCGCATTAGTAACTTCTATACCAGTCTTGTTTTTTATGGCTTTGGTATAGACAAATTTCGAGTAACAATTTATACAGACCAAAATATAACGATAACCATCGTTTTCATCAGCATACTGTTGCATTTCAGCCAAATCAATTTGCCACAAATCTCTGTATCCTTTTATTATCGTGCGCCGTCTTACAAAATTTTTTCTAGCCGTTCTATGTAGTTCATTAACAATCTTGATTTTTTCTAGACTGGGCTCCATATTATTAATAATACTAAAGGTTTCAGATCGAAGGAAGAACTGAATAATATCATTAAATATTGAGCTTAATATATTATATCTTCTTCTCGTAATTCCTCTATGATTGACATAATTTCATTTTCGTGTCCAGTGTGACCGGCCATTTTGGAACTCCACAACAAGCGTAAACGATCCACCAACTCTTTAGCTTTGTTCCAGTAGACATATTGAAATTTTTTCGAAGATAATTTCTTTTTTGTGGGTAACTGTAGTTTTTCCGAGAGATTTTTTCTTGTAATAGTACCACCTAATTTTGTGCCCATTATCAGAGGTTTAATAATTCGTAAATATTTGTTCCATCTGGTCTCCCGTAAACCATCACTTTTTTTAAAATTGTTGTAGACAGCATTCGTTGATTCCAAAATTTCCTTGTACGTTGAAAGTACATTATCACTTAATTGTTGTTGTTCCTTGCCTACACTTGGGGGTGTTTTAAGAAATAACAAATCATAAAGTGCCGGTGATCCACCATATTCTGCAATATTTTTCCCTTTTTTGTATAAGACAATATTTCCATTTCGAAAACGCACCTCTAAATTACCAATAAAATTTTTGTTATGATCTGTTTTTGAACCAAAACGTACACCATATACAGTATCGTATAGAGATGGTTTCAAACGTAATCCTTTCAGGTGTGCGTTTAAAGTATCGGAAGTTGTGGTGTCAGCGGATGCGAGAGATGTATTAGTTGATGTCGAGGGTGTATCAAACACCGATTGGCTAATATCTTCTTTTGAAATGCGATGCTGCTGCTGCTGCTGCTGCTGCTGAATAGGTGTGGAGGTTTGAAAGGAATGTGTAGGTTGGGGAAAACCTGATATTTGAGTCGACTGCACTGATGTACTGAGACTATGTGACTTTGTAGCTGGATAATGTTGTTGCTGTTGTTGTTGCTGCTGCTGCTGCTGCTGCTGACGTTGCTTAACCACATCAGATATAGTTGTCAACGGCTTAGAAATGGGTTCGTAAAACTTTTCCAATTCCACAACATTAAACTCTTTAGCCGCTTTAATTTGTTTAAATTTTTTTCTGACGGCATTGGTAGCTTCCACTAGTTTACGTTTTAAGTCGATCGCGTTATTCATGATGTTAACAAAGGACGTTTCAACAATCAAATGAGCATTTTCCCTTATTATTACAGTAATATATAGCTATCAAATCCTTTGCGGTATCTTCCCGATTTCACATCACTGTCTTTATCAATTACTAAAAATCCATACTTATTATCCCAACATTTTGAGCACATTTCTTGAAATTGAGTAAAAGTTAGATCCGGTGAAACGTGGTCGGAAAATATGTGTTTCATATTCAACTCATCTTGTTTAAACATAATAATAAAATTGGCGTTGTCTCGCACAAGCTGTTTAGGCACTCGCGAATATGTTTGCGCTAGGTAAAAGGAGTCGATATTTTTATGACGTCCCATGCTAAAGTACGATCTTATAACATCTTGTTTTTCACATATAACATCATCAAAGATAAATATAGAGTTTGGTTTTGCATCGGACGGTTCCACAATATTACTGGAATCACTAAAGGCATAGTAGCCTAAACCTTTGATGGGCGCTAAAATTTTCCTTAAATACTCATATTTCGGTTGATATAGAGATTTCGAGTAAATATAGACATTTTCGAAACGTAGCCCAAGGGGGTGTGTAAGCAGCGAAATCATGACATTAGTTTTTCCACAATTGGATGGACCAATTAACAGGCCGCGAATAGAGGAAGGAAGTAAAGGACCGTGTCTCTTCATTATCTTCTTTTCAAATCCAAGTCCGACTTTTTCATCGAGATTGTCAATAGGAAGTTTTTGTTTAAGATCGATAACGCGCATCTTAGGAAAATTTGATATTTTATAGGCAATTTTTCACAAAAACTGTCATTCAGATGCCGAGCGTCAAACGAAGTGGACGGTCTCACGTTTCCAACAAAACTGGATACGGTATTGTGAATTCGTTAATAAATAAATTACCATTCGAGGTACACATTCCTGGTTATCAATATTGCGGACCCGGAACAAAAGTAATAAAACGTGTGACAAGAGGTGATCCAGGCATTAATCCTTTGGATGCCGCATGCAAAAAACACGATTTAGCCTATTTACATAATAAAGACAACATAAGTGCGAGACATCGAGCGGATTACGAGCTCGAACAAAGTGCTTGGAATAGAGTAAAATCGAAAGATTCCAGTTTAGGTGAAAAAACAGCAGCTTGGTTAGTTACAAACATTATGAAAGGAAAACAACGTTTTGGTATGGGTGTACCATCATCATTATCAACAAAAAAAACATCTAGTAAAGGCACGCGTCATACAAAAAGGAAAGGTGTTAATAAAAATCGACATGTTCGGAAAGCCAGTTTCGGAACAGCTATTCGACAAGCAGTTCGAAGGGAATTATTAAAAGCCGGAAGTAAAAATGTGTTGGAAAAAAATGTCATGAATGCATCTAAAATAGCTCTGTCGGCAGCACGTAGATCGGTAAAAGCGGCAGGTGGCAAAAGGAAGGTTCGTACACCGAGAATAATACCGATTCCTAAAACTGGTGGAATATTACCATTAATACCAATTTTTGCCGGGTTATCGGCTTTGGGTTCATTAGCCGGCGGGGCAGCGGGAATTGTGCGCGCCATAAAAGCAGTAAAAAAAAGCAGCGAAGATAAAACCGGTGCCGGCCTGTATTTAAAATCGAAAGGAAATGGTTTGTTTCTAAAGCCATATCGTAAAGGTATGGGATTATTTTTAAATCGTAGATCAAAAAACTAATTGAATCCCTACCTCGAAGACCACTATCTAACATCGATATAGAAAAATATGCCAAAAAGAAAAGAATAGGACACTTTCGAGGCGTTTATATGAGGGATTTATTACCTAGACAAGGTCCTCGACGTTACGAAGCAGCAATAGTGAATTTGGATAGTACGCGTGGTGCAGGGACTCATTGGGTAGCTTATAGAAAAAATAATTCTAAAGTAACATATTATGACAGCTTCGGCGATTTACCCCCACCGATCGAATTGGTACGATATCTACAAACGGGATCGGAACCATCAAAAATTATTTACTATACATACGATCGTCAGCAGGATTTTGGAACAGTCTGGTGTGGACATTTGTGCTTAAAGTTTCTTGTCGAATCATCAGCGTAAAAGATGTCATCATCATCATCGTCACCATTAACACCGCAAATGGATCGCAATAACTATACTAAAATGTTGCAATCACTGAAAGCATTTCATCTAGCCGGTGGATTAAGGAAAATGACCGTGAAACAGTTAGAAAACATGCCCAAGGAAGTAATGATTGCATTAGCCCCAAATGAAATTCCATTCGTTTGGGAAAAGTTGCCGGAGCACCTTAAAAGCGATATCGATATATTAAAATATCAGTGCGGTTGCAAACATTATTTCAGCAGCAGCAGCAGCAATTTAAACGAGGTTATGACTGATGAGGATCTTACGGCTAGAAAAATATTTTGTTGTTATTGCAAAATCAGCGATGTGCGCATAAAAGCAGAAAATAGCATAAAAACATCACTATCTAATGCAGTGAGAAAAGGTGTGACGATGAATCTTTTTAAATGTTGCCGCTAAGAATAAAACCGAGATGTGTGATGTTTTAATGGTTAGTCATGTCTTATACGTTCACACTAACAGGACACTCGAGCGTCTTAAGCGCCGATTTTTATCCACCAGTCGAATTAAATAGAGAAAACAAATATGGTCTGGCATTGCTGGGATTTTACACATACAATTCAATTTTTAATGTGGACGAAAGCAACAATAAGTTTGCCTACATGAAGGAGGGTTACACCACCGAGCCGATACAATTGCAGATTCCACCTGGGGCCTATGAAATAGATGAGATAGGTAAAGCTATGTTGGAGGCTTTGAGGATTTCAACTGAAGAAAAGAACGATGGAATCTTTTACTTGGTTGCTAATAATAATACGTTGAAATGTGAACTGAAATCCCAATATACTATAGATTTCCGGGGAGAGGCGAGTATCGGTAAAATGTTAGGATTTAATCATACAGTGTTAAAAAGAGACAAAAAGCACGAATCAACCGAGATGGTGGAAATAATGAAAGTACGCATCATACGCGTAGATTGTAATATAATTTCCGGAGCATATATGAATTCGGTGGAAGGTCATACCTTGTTCGAATTCGATATCGACGTGGAGCCCGGTTACAAAATCAGTAAAGAACCACAAAATAATATTTATATGCCGTTAATGCCGGCAGGACGTCAGTTTATCGACAACATTACTCTTCGCATCTTGGACGATAGCGGTGATCTAATCAATTTTCAAGGCGAGAAAATAATCGTGAAATTGGAACTGAAGAAACTTTCATAGAAATGGGTTTTTGCTTCAATCGTCAATTGTGTGTGCTGTCGACTAAGATGGGGGAACCGCCGAAACATAATAAAAGTAAAAGAAGAGTTAACGTCAAGGTTAGTCGTCGTCCAGACGTTAGATCACAAACATCTCAACAGTTATCTGCCGAAGACTATAAATTTTTAAAATCAATCGGTCTTAAAGTGCGAAAATGATTTCCACCACCAGCGATAAAATAGAGGTTTTCTCCGAGCCCATCTTGGACAATTCCATTATTAGTCTAGAAGAGCATACGTATAAACCATACGGATCTCCATCATTCAACAATTCGGATGAAGTCCGTATCCCCATTAATTTTCAAGATATTATACTGGATATCGCCGAAAGTTACATATATATCGAAGGAAAATTTAAACCCATAGACGCAACGAAAAGATGTTTTTTATCAAATAATGCCCTCGCATTTTTGTTCGATGAAATTCGCTACGAGATGGGAGGTGAACAGGTCGCCGTGGTTCGTAAACCTGGAGTTACGACGACATTAAAAACCATGGTTTCATTCGGAAGTTTGCAACAAAGATCTCTCATGACGTGCGGATGGGGTCTCGACGAAGCAAACCAAGATATCGTAGACACGGCAAGTAACGTATTCTCCGGGAAATTACCCTTAAAATATCTTATGGGATTCGCCGAAGATTACGCAAAAGGTGTTTTCAACGTAAAACAAGAGCTTATTATGATTATAGCTCGCACTTTTACCAATTGTTACGTCGGCGAAGTAGAGGCAGAAATTAGTATCGACAAAATCGAATGGAAAATTCGTCACATCATTCCAGACGACAAGCAAAAATTGAAAATACTGTCTCGCATTAATAAAGGAGGAAACAATGCCAGTATTCAAATGGCATATCGTAAATGGGATCTGTACGAATTACCAGCTTTAAGGCAAACATCTTCCGACGTGTGGGCCTTGAGAACGAGTACAAGTCTGGAAAGACCGCGCTATATAATCGTCGGGTTTCAAGACAGCAATAATTGCGACAAGAAAGAAAAAAACGCAACCCAGTTTACCCACGCCGACGTATGCGACATTAGACTGTATCTGAATTCAACCGTTTATCCATACGAAAGATGGAATTTAGATTTCGCCAAGAAACTGTACGCAGCAGCCTATTACAATTACGAAAACTTCCAAAGCAGCTACTACGGGCGCGAGATAAACGATCCATAGATAACGTTCGCGGAATATATGAAAAACCCCGTTTTTATTATCAATTGCAGTCATCAACCAGAGGCGATTAACTCATCGACAGTGGATGTAAAATTGGAGTTCCAAACGAGAAAGAATAAATTCCCCAAAGACACTAAAGTGTACGCATTAGTTATTCACGACTCATTTTTTAGTTATAATGTATTAAACGGTTCGGTGACCAATAAATCTATATTTTAATGTATCTATTATATGTAACACAAAATAATGTTCTTGAATCAATAAATTTGTAATGAGTGAAGTAGTAGTTTTATATTTATTTGAAACCCAACCAAAAAAAAAAAAAGCTGGCGGAAAAGCCCGCTCTTTAAGAAAAGAGTACGGGAATTTAGAAAATGGTGGTTTATTAAGTGGAAAAAAGAGCTTAAATAACACAAGAAAAAATTTTTAAGGCAAAATATGAAAACAACGATTTAGAAAATTTGTAGGAAAGTGACGGTTAGGAATAGGGAAAAAAGTTATAAGAAAAAATTATAGAGGAAATCGAGTACTATAAGCAAGCATTTTTCTCGATAGTAAAAACGTAAAAAAAATTTTTTTCAAAAAAAAATTGAAAAATGGTGAATGCGCGCCAAAGTTGAAGTTTTGGAGCAAAATGATATTAGGAAATTAGAAAGAGAATTTTTTTCTACATATGGTAGTACTTTTCAAAATTCGGAAAGATGAAATTTTAAGAAAAGGGTTATAGTAAGTTAGTAATTTGGATTTTTTAAAGCGCTGTAGCTCGTGAACCGTTCAAGATAGAAAAAAAATAAAAGCACTTTGATAGCCCAAAATTTTGAGGAGAATGCGATGGTGTAAAAAAAATTATAATTTTTTTTTTTTTTGAAAATGCTGAATACGCGCTAAAGTTGAAGATTTAGAGAAAAACGGTATTGGGAAATTAAAGAGAGAACTTTTTTCTACATATTGTAGTATTTTTGAAAATTCGAAAAAATGAAATTTGAAAAAAAGGGTTATAGAAAGTTAGTAATTTGAATTCTTTAAAGCGCTGTAGCTCGGGAACCGTTCAAGATAGAGAAAAAATAAAAGCACTTTAATTACCTAGAATTTTGAGTAGAATACAATGGTGAAAAAAAAATTTGGAAAATCTTAAAAATGACAAAAAATTTAGACGAAAAAATTGAAATTCTCGAGTTATGAGGCTAGGGCCGCCGAACGGGAGTATGTGGAAGTTGTAGGGGGAGGTTTTTTTTTTTTTTTTTTTTTTTTCTAAGTCCACCACCGCCCCCCCCACCCTCCCACCCGCGGAGGGAAAAAAAATCGATTTTTGATGGTTTCAGAGCGATTGCGCGGCTCCTTCACCATTTTCTCGCAATTTTTGAGGTATCGATTTTTTTATTTGCGGTGACAGAAGTTCGGAAATTTTTTTTTTGGATTCTAGAGAAAATTTCCCACAATATATGTATTTTTCCAATTTTTTATCGTCAACCGTTACGATGCCAGAGCCCATCCAAAATGCGATGAAAAATTTTTTTTTATATTAGCGAATCGGGAAAAATAGTGTGATATACTTCAACTCTTCCTTATTACGATTCCGTCAAAACATTTTCAAAATTTTCCTTACCTTGCCTGAAAATAATTAAAATATATGCATAATTTGCATTTTTTGTAAATATGTAGCAAAGTAATGGTTAGAAATATCAAAAAAATTTATTTGAAAAAAATGTAGAGAAAGTCTAGTACTATATGCTAGAAAAGTGGAGGGGGGTAGTTTGTGTCCATACCAGAGATACGGTGAGTTATAAAATCATATTATTCTCAAACTTATATAATGCATATATGCACTCCACCTTACCCCCTCCAACTTTTTGAATGTATATAGAGGCCGGTATTAGAATTATTTCATCATTACACATTCGATCGGCAAGATGGAAGATATACCAAAAAGGATCATTGGCATTGTCAGGCCATTCGTGCCCGGCAAGATATGCAAGTGTGAGGAGTGCGGGGGTACCGCACCAGGAGCGGCACCTTCGGCACCGCCTGCAACGCCGACACCACCAGCGACGACGACGGTGCCGCCAATGAGAAGACCAAGGGCTGCACCTAGGTCGGTGTTAATATCGTTGGGTATTACTCCACGGTAGGCACCCCACCCTCCCCCCAGGCCCTTTTAGGGCCACAAAAACGGTCCTTTTCAGGACCACATTATATTTTGATCGTAGTTTAGTAATCGTCACTTATGGGGCGAGATATTCGTTTAACGACGATTTGTCTCGTAGCTTAAGTGCCAAGTTATATGCTTGAGAACCTATGAAAATGTTAACAGTTCAAACAAGGTTTCTATTATTTTTTTTTTTTGTAATGTATTCTTCACAAAATATTAAGAATAAGTCTTATTGTCTAAACAAATCTAATTCCTTATTTAAAGTTTTTGAAAAAAATCAATAATTCTATAAGCTCTCACCAATACATAACATTTAGAATCCGTTGGTGGGGTGGGGGTAGTTCTATATATATGAGACTGGGTCAGTTACACAGTCATATATTCATCAACCCTCATACGATAAACATGGAGGAAGAAAGACCCGCCAGCCGAGGCTCATCCATCTTTAGTGATGACACCGTAGCCGACAACGTTGGAGACCTGCAAGTCTTCGACGACGACGACGAGGTGGATTTTGAAATTGACGTCCTACGTTGGGACGACTTGGATGAGCCGATTCCGCTAGTATATGACCATGATCCGGGTCTAGTGGAATTAGACGACGCGGGTGATTGGGTCTTACAAAGACTCGAAACTCCGTCGCCGCAGCCAGAGCCGGACTCGACGGAAGATGCGGTGCTGGAAATTCCAGCATCACCAACACCCGACGACCCACAAGGCCCCTGCGATTCGTCAAGCTGGTGGTCGACCAGCGAGGATGGGGCACCATAAGCCCCACACTCTCCCTGGCCCTTTTTAAGGGCACACAACAACGGTCCTTTTCAGGACCACAAAATACTTTGATCGTAGTTTTAGTACATATTAGTACTTTGTTACTAATATTGTATGTATAGAATATACAATATTAGATACAAAGTATTAAAACTTTAAGTGCTGGTGGAACCCAGCTAAATCGTTCGTTCGTATTTGAGACCACAAACAACTTTTGGTCTCAATACGTAATATGACATTTGTTTTCACCCCCCACCATTAATTTGTCTCTATATATACGACCATCAATACTTATTACAATCATTTTAGTTCAACATGTCAGGGACTCAACAACAACAACAACAACAACAACAACAACCCATCCAATGCCCTGTGGTAGATTCTACCACAGAGAATTGTTTGGAGTGGGAGCCGAACGATCCTAGATGGGATGAACTTTGGCGGTTCATCATCGAATACACAGAGGACAGCACCGCCACCCCCGCTGATGATGATGACGGGCCGTGCGACTCCACAACTCAATAAAAGAGTCGCATGTTTTAAAACCAAACGGTCCTTTTCAGGACCACAAAATAATTTGATCGTAGTTTTAGTTGGTTATAATACTTTGTAACCAATATTTTATGTTTTTTTCATAAAAACATACAATATTGAGATACAAAGTATTAGAAGTTCTGGCGACAGAACCTTAACTTCATAAACCGAACCATGTTTTAGCATACTTGTAAATATTATCAGAAAATATTTACAACTATTGCTATTGCGTAGTTTTAGTGGATTATTCACTTTTTTTTTTTTTTTTTTTTTTTATTACCTAATATTATGTGGGACAGGGCCTATATGAAATAACACACAAAAATAAATTTTCAAGTCATTTTTATTCTCATTATAAAATATAAAAAATTTGATCAAACACTTTTTTATTAACTACAATATATATATATATATATATTTACAAACTTAATACTATAAATTAAAAGCTAATATCTACAACTACCTAACACCTACTACATAATTTATTAAAGTCCTCTAATTGTCTTTTTAACCGCGCAGATTTCACCTTTTTTATCTCTAATTGTTTTTCAAGTTCTATAATGTCACTGGCACACTCGTTCACTTCATTCACTAACCGTTTTTTCATGGCATAAATGTCAGTCAATTTGGTCTTCTGAGAGTTGGTGAAGTCTTCGACCCACTCCGGTTGTGATGGCTCGGAAGAAGACGCGGTTTTATTTGGTGAAGACGATGACGACGACGACGACGACGAAGCAGCGGAAACTTCATCGCCTTCAAAACACCGCTTAAACCGCTTCTTCATGGGTTTCCGGCACCCCAATATCGGCGACAGTGGTGCTGGCGCTGGGGAAGACTTCACCTCCGACACTATTACATTCTCGACGCTGGCCGGTGTAGGTGGCGTTGGTGGTGTTGGTCCATCGGGGCCTTCTATGACTTCCACTTCTACTGACAGTGGCTCTTGCGGTGCTGTTTTTAGGAAGTCGGGTAATGGAACAGGGGTGGAGGGACGCTTAAAGTTAAACTTTTTCTTCTTCCCTTGTCCCACACCTTTAATCGCCGAATAAAATGTTTTTTTATCGGCGATTTCCGACTTCCGCATAGTCAAGAGCTTTTGCAGTTTCGACGCTTTCGGAGAAGATTCCCTAGGCCGCGATGCTTTTCGCACAACCACATCACTAATCACATTAATTTTTGGCTCTTTCTCCTCCGTCCAGCATTCCAGGAATTGCGCTGCCGACTGAACCAACTCCTCGTCGCGACCATCGTTGAGGGCTCGGTCTTCGGCATCTTCATGCTCCACGCCATTCCAGTTCTCGAACACCCCCGGACTTAGCACCTCTAAACCACTCATGTTATCGAGCATGCCTTGCTGTGAACCGCAGCTCACGTCAAGAGCATCTAAAAGAGACCGTACACTAGACATTTTCGATATTCCAACTCACACAATTAACTTTTTCTTAGCACTGTACTGTTTGCTGTTCTGACGAACTGTGAAGAGCTCGAGCCAGCAAGTCTGCTTTTATGCCCATTTCCCCCACTACACCGCCTTTATTCCTTTTGTTCGATGCATTAAGTATAATATTTAAACTTGTCAGATGCAAGGCCAAGGCCAAGGCCGACGTAACCGGCAATACCAGGGTCGTTTTCAGGGCTGTAATTTTCATGGATTTTTTTTTTGTCCCTGTCAAGGTTATTTTAAAGAAGCATATAAATATAGTACTAAACTTGTTAGATGCGAGGCCAAGGCCAAGGTCAAAGTACCCGTCAATGTCAGGGTCGTTTTCGAGGTTGTAATTTTCAAGGATTTTTTTTGGTCCTGTCAAGGTTATTTTAAAAACAAGGACATTAATGAACGTGCCATCCAGAGAAGAAATTGGGTCATAGAAGAAGCTTACCTGTACAGAAGAAATTAACATGTATTTTATTTCTTAATTTTTAATTTTTTGTTTGTTATTTTTTTATTTTTTTTAATAATAAAAAGTAAACTCAATCTTTTGTTATATTTTAATTTTTTTTCAATAAAACAATAGTAAAATGAATCTGTATGTGTATTTATTAAACATCACCTAAAATACGTTTTGCAATCCATATTTTTCTGCAGAGTCCGTTTATTAATGAAATAGAACCATATATTAGGGTGAAATCTAATGGTTTCAAATCAGTCTCACATAACAATGTCAGAAGTAAACACTATTGATAAGTTCGGTCGCAAAAGAAAATTTAAGGATTTTAACTTTATGCGAGGTCCTTCAGGAATAGGTTTTAAACTTACACCTAATGGAGATTACGACATGGGAAGCAAAAGATTGTGCTATTTAGCAGAACCTCTTGAAGGAGACGATGCGACCACACGAAATTATGTTGATAATAACCTTGCTCAGTGTGTGCAAGATACGCAGAAAGCTTTACATGACTCAACAATTGTTATTAAAGATATATTCAGAAACCAACTTGAAGGTTACGTACGCAAGAAATTAATTGAAACCGGTCAAGAACTTAGAGGATACATTGATGATACTGTTATTGCAATATATGAACTTAGGCAAGACGAACTGCGTGATGAACTTAACTCTAGAATGTTGAAAATTGAAAAGACTATGGAGGATCTTGTCAGCAAACCTGTTTCACATTAAACATTTACTCGTAGACCTGTGCGTTTAATTTACTATTAGACAAATTTTTCAACAATAACTTTTACAGTTTGTTATTTGTCGACACTTCATTATATTTATAATTTTAAAATAAAGGTTCAATAAAAAAGCAATCAATCAATGAATACATGTTTTTTATTTAAAAAAAAAAAAAAAAAAAAAAAAAAAAATTACAATACTATCGTTACATATTAATGTTGTATGTTTAATAGAAATAATAAAAACAATACAAATAATGAAATATGGATTTTCCAGATTACGTGCTGTCCTGACTTAGAAATGATTCCAACACGGTGACTAAATTTGCTAAGTTTTCTTCCGGGTCTGTTTTGTAAAAATCTATGTCTGCATGCCCCCAAGGTAGAGTTTTGGTTGAACTGGGAATTACATAACGTTTATCATCGCTATGTGACAATGCTACTTTATTTATTATGTTGGTATAAATGTTATGTAATTCACTTCTAAATGTCTTCATCTTTCTTAATATCAAACCACCCCGTTCAACAATTCTTTGGTAGTCTTCCTGATGAAGGTCTTTCTCGATAACACATTTTTTGATACCTTTGGCTTTTTTTAATTCATTATTAATGGACTTTACATAATAAGCCTTCGCGCCGGTACCATAAAAACTTATTATCGGATCACCAGGAAACTCATCTTTCATTCTACCAACTACAGAATTACTTTTAATTATGTTGAAATTATTAATTTCGGGGTAATTTGATGTATCGAATTTTTCGGGGTTTTCTGATATAGTTTGATAAAAGTTTTCCGTATACACTTTTAATATAAGCGAGTCAGTATCGGTGTAAAGTAACGAAGCATCATCGCCAAACTTGGATTTAATAAAATTATAATAAAAATCGTATATTACAGTCTTTGATATATCTAATATGGAAAAACCGATATAAATTGGTTTATTGTACAATATTTTAACTTTATTCATATGTATAGCAACAAAGTTCTCGGTAAATATCGAGCTACTATTGAAATTGGGGCGGGATATTAGTGCTCTAGCTCCATTTCTGCCTACACTGTTCTCCCAATGTGTTACTAATTTTATATCCTTTCGATTTTCCACATTTTCCATAGTTTTACCAAATATCGCGTTATTTTTTAATTTAAAAGTGTCCTTCGCAAATTTTGTGGTGGCCTTGTTACGTAAATTGGTATTAAAATCAATATACGATTTTAGCCATTTTGATTGCTCAAACTGTAATACTCGATGGGTTTGCATTACCACTAAGCCGTTGGCGATGGCTTGTTTTAAAGTTCTATAGTGTACAATGTATTTTTTTTTATCTTGTAAATTGGGAATTAATTTCGGTAATTTAGCGTTTTCTGTTGGCGGTATGATATTTTCTACTAGAAATGGAAGATCAGAATGTGCATCATGCAACTCAGTCGGATAATGCACATCCACTTCCAAAACGTAGCCATGTAAACTATCATCACCAACAGCCATAATATTTAAATCCAGAATTTCGCGCTCGCTTAACCATCGAAAACCACCATATGGTAATGCTTGTGACATACTATGACCATATAGATTTGTAGCATCAAGGTATGTTATAAATGAAGAAGGTTTTGTTGGGTCATAGTCTGGTAAAAAAATATTATTAGCGATGTGCTTCCTTTCTGTACACTGGCTTATGCCGCCGCGTATACCTTTCTTAAAAAAATGTATCATGTCTATATCAGTTAAGAGCTCTAACTCTACCTTAGTCATACGTAGCATACAATCAAATGATAAACTTGGAAGGGTATAGTAATGTGCTGGATCAAGTTTATCGAATTTTAAGCAATTATTCCGAAATTGCTCAAAAACATCACACAATAGCAACACATCTGATTTTAAATACACGTCCGAATAGTCCCCCAAAGTTTTACACCCAAACAAGCGCCATACTTCTTTTGCTCTTCTATAGCTTTCATCGCTAATATGTTCTTCCCGTAAATTATCATAAAATTCATCTTTACTTGGAAGACATGTATTTTCCATTTTTTCTATAGAGTCAATAAAGCTATAGGGAAAAACACCCTTTTGACGCATCAAATTAAATTGGTTGATATTTGAAAAATGTTTCCGCGTTTCAATAAAATCGTCGTCGTTTAAACCGCTGCCTAAATTTTCCAAAGACGTTGACAGAAATTTAAAACTATCAATAAATCGCAACTTTAAATATTTCCTCTTGACTTTTCCACATTTACTATCAAAATAATCGTGCACATAAATGCTTTTGGTAAATGATATGTACTTTTCCTTACTTTGAGCCAAAACACCAATTTTATCCCCATATTTACATAACTCTTTTATAAATAAATGGCTGTCGTAGCCGCTTAAGTTATGAAATATGATAGGGATAAAAGAGGGTAATTTATAATTTAAATTACAAACGGAATGTGCAGCACCAAATCTTTTTGCACCAGTTATGTGACAGTGGTCTCGTACTTTAATCTCACCCTCTTCAAAAGGGCCTTCACATATACCACATATTTTAGCATCATTAAACTCCCTTTTTTCTTCAGGCGTTAACGGTTTCATAGGCTTAATGTCTTTTAAATATGTGTTGTATAGAGCCCTTAAATCACACTCGATACGATCCACAAAGACTTGAGCTGCATTATTCCCCCGAAATAGCTCAAATTTCGAAAGTGAGTCGTCAAAAGAGCATTTAATTAAATAAGCAAAAGAATATGGTTCATGTTTAAAACTTTTTACAGTGTAAGAATTTTGTGGGTTTGGTTGTACCGTTTCAATGGGTTTTAAAACAGATTCGAAATCTGCATAAACCACGAATGGAACGCGCATTTGCTTTTCTATACCCTCGAATTTTAAAATATTTTCCGGCACACTCTTTCCAAATTTATCGATTTTTAAATCCACTGAGGGTGTTTGCGTGAAAATGTGGTTACAATCGTAGCTTTGATGTAAAGTTAAAGCTGACGGTGTACTAAAATAAATGAGGCAACCATCACAGAAATATATTTTATGTTGTTGACAACTAATTTGACTTGAAACTAAACGTGATAAATCCCGAATCCAACAATAATGACTCTTTGAACAAGTCGTATCGCAAAAATGTTCACCGCCATCTTTACTACTACAGTCTTTTGTAATTAACAATAAATTTACATGCCTATCCAACTTTTTTGACGCATACCTCAGTGGACCAATAACTTCATGTATTATTTCATTATTTTCATATTTAGATTCCAGACCGTATACGTTAATTGATATGTTGTTCATTTCCTCAAATTTTTTAATGTCACGTAATTTTACTGGAAAATCCATACCTGTTACATTTAGCACTCTAGAAAAATGGGGGTAGGATGTCTTCTGTGAAGGCTCTGCTGTTGGAGGAAACAATGCTGATGTTACAGCCCACGCAAAGCAAAATTCGTCCTGGTTAATCACATTGACGACAGCTCCTTTCTTTTCAATAGAACACGGCAACTTGATGTATGATGAGCCACCCATAGGCATATACTTGTTGATACCAACTTCCAAGTATAAAATTCGCACAAGAGCCCATCCTATAACAAGAAAAATAATATATAAAAATCAGTTTAATATATCGGGTTTTGATTTTTCCATACCTGAATCTTTCTCCTGGAACTCTGTCGCCTGCGTTTTTATTGATTCGGTGAAAGAATGGTAAACGGCATCCAAATCACTTTCTACACTAATTATTTGATTAGCAGTGTTGAAGGATTTTTCACTGAATATTTCTTGTGATGGAAGCATGTACTCGCCAACAGCTGTCATGTTAACTTTTAAAGCATGATGCACACGCAATAAATTATTAACAAGTTCCACCACCTTGGATTTAATGTCTGCAAAGAACATTACGTAATCGGAATGCTCCATATCACTGCTAACCCGATAGGTTGCAATTCTCCTTTTGAAGGCACATTGAACGAGTTGCACACCATGACATACCGGCAAACATGAATTATTTTTATGTTGTTGTGTTCGTTTATGCGCTGACATATGATTTATTGGAACATCTAAATTACATGTAGCGCAATTAATTACCGGAATCGTCGATGTATACTCTTCAATTCGGAGCCGTTTTCCTCCAGGCACTTCATTAAATCTCGCCGCACACGATTCTCTTTTATGACGTCTCATATTATAACTCTTAGTAAACTTAGAACCGCAATTTTCACAAACATATGCCATGATTTGTCAAATATTAACACATGTACTACCTATACAAGTCAGAGCCAACTGATGAATGAAACTGCCCCATACTCTATATAAAACCATTCAAGGTCACCCCCAACCACGTAACATATCTTCAAGGTCACACACCCAAGATGACCTTCAACAAAGTCAAGGTCGTCTCGACCAAGGTCAAGGTCAAGGTCACACACACAACCTTGAACACAAGGCCAAGGCCAAAGCACACGTGCACTTTCAAGGTCAATGACAAGGACATGTGGGCGGGGCCAAAGAGGGGTGAAGCAAGGTCAAGGTCAAGGTCGAGGAGTGGGGGGATTGAGAGAATCGGGTTATGTTCACTACTTTAACTAATTAAAAGTAAGATACTCGGCTGTTATAAACATATGGACACAAGTGTTTATGTTAAGTCCATAATCAGAACTAGCCGCAGGAAAACCATTTTTAAACAGCACGCTCAAACCATTGAAATATGAATAGAATTTGGTGTAATAATTTTGTATGTCTATAGTCTCAAATATACTTGAAATTTGCGAGACATTCAACTTTCTAAGTATATTTTAACTAAAAATTAGAAAATACTGAAAATAACGGGCTACCACCTAAATAACATTTCAACTGTTTTTTCAAAAAATAAAACAATAATATGGCAGACATCCACAGATTACAATCAGTTGACACGAATTGGATCAGTTGGGTGAGTTTATAACGTAATACTGTCATTTTATGTCTTTCTACTATTCGTTTCGTTCAACTACTTATGTCGATGAAATTTCTGAAAGGTATGCAAATTGCTTCAAACCTTGTCTGCTGGAGGTAAACAATGACCTTTAGTCGGTATAATTTTTCAGTGGTGACAGCATACTCACTATTTTTATAACTTCACTTTCCCCAAAATGGCGCATAGCATGGTCCGGACATTTTCTATTTATTGGACGATCAGTACAGTTACTTTAATATGTGCGTGGTGGTGCCACGATACCATCATTTTTTATTGCACAACAAACATTAAACTCCTGGGATTTTTGAAAATTTTGCTCTCTTAACACATGTAAACTTGAATCACTCCAATAACGCGCATTGTGTCGACTAAAGACAGCATTTTTTGTAAATTTATTTTCGTCTGTCCAAATGATATTACCTAGAAAAAAATTGTTTCACAGAATACCACTTCTCTTGAAAAATCAGTTTCTTTTAGATGTTGAAGCATGGAAGATGTGTATGGATGAAATTAATGTTTACGTAACATTCTATGATACAGATAATCATGTCTCTAAAGCAGCTTGTCTTACAGACATTGTTGAATATGCAGCGGAATATCCCAAAATAGCAATTTCAATATTCTCATTATAAACAAGAAATTTCTTTCTTTGCACCACAGCCTTGATGGATCCAAAGTTCTTAAAATTTTTGATAATTTGTTTAACGGCTCATCGCGATGACTTCTGTTTTTGCGGATATCTAATGTCAAATGTGTCATATGTTCCTGATATAATTTTATCACATTTTCCATAAATGATAAATAAGTTTAAATAATCTTCGTTTGTATAATTTAAAGGCCTCTGCATGATTATTAATAACTTTCAAATGCTGACAGCTTTATATATTTCTTTATCATTTGATTGTTTTTCAATGCCGTCATAGCCAACTACGAGTAAAACATCATAGTCAACTAAAATTATAACAGAACTAAAAATCTGCAGCAAAATCGGTATATGAAAATATTAAATTGGTAATATTTCGAAAACACAAAAATTTTCGGCATAGGCAATCTTTCACAAAATTACCCTTACTTTTAATGATAAATAAGATAAAATTTGAAAATTTGGGGTTTCCATTCGAAAAGAAAACTTTTAACGATTCCTCCAATTTAATTTTTAATCTTATTTTTTGAACACCCTGTATTATTGGTTACCAAAATATTATAAAAATCTAATAAAGAAGGCCATTTTCAATAAAAAATCTAATACAAAATAAATAAAAAGGCCTTGCTATGGGAAAAATTGATAATTATTTTAAAGGCTGCAAACGTCATTTTTCACATTAAAACTTTAATACATCAAAAACGCTTAGCTATAGAATATAGAACACGAAATGTGCCTAGAATCTTGCGCAATCCTAAAATACGCTAATATATAGGGTTATTTAAAATATTCAGATTGATACCTACTTCCAATATATCTGTAAGTGCCCCTTCTCGAAAATATTTTAGCCGGATTGCTCCCGTTGATATTAGTATACTGTCAAATTTTCAAAACTTTCCTGTATATAGTTTTTCATATATAGATCGAATTTGTTCCTGATGGAACATCCTATATTTATTTTTCTTTGTTATTGTTATCACTTGTTGCTTCTATCTTCTTTTTAATGTTATGTAGAATCGTCACCAATGACACTGGTTAAAAATAATATAAATAAACAATGAAACAAACAGAAAAATTTATGAATTTCTATATGTTACATTTATTAATATAAATTAGTTTAATACATCACATGTGTATTTTTATAGTACATAAAAATTCCCCATAATACTATCATAGAGCTGGACGGGATTATTGTTGATGCTCCGTTTGGACGACCACTGCCTCCGCCTCCGGTACCACCTCCACCACCACCCCCTGCTCCACCACCACCACCACCACCACTACCTCCTCCTCCTCCTCCCCCTCCACCTCCGCCTCCGCCTCCACCTCCAGAACCATCTCCAGTAATTCCTCCCGCTAAAAATTTCAAAATTAATTATAAAAATTAAAAGACACCTACATATATCTCATTTTTACTTGGACAAGTACACAAACTTAAAACATAATATTTCTATTTTGTATGACTCGTAAAATATGCATTATCATTGAATTGTTGTTGCGGATAATTCTTCAGTTTGACAACTTTTAGGATGATTTGTTATAACTATGGTTCTAACCAATATATTTCAGGAGATCCTGAATCTCTAAGACAAATCATTTCATTTAACTCTCATAAACAATGAAATGGCAAGAAAGCTTCAAATTTTGACTTTGTTTCATCTCAGTTTGCTTGTTAACATTCAAAAATTATTATTCATTGCATTATCTTAAGGTACGCTTTAATTTCTAAAATAAATCATCTGTGTGTGCCATTTTTTACACTAATTTTGCAATATCTTGGTTTTTAATTATCTTTTTTGAATTGTAATGTAATTGTAAAGGTACAAGTCTTTGTGTCATTAAATTTTAAACAAAATGGCATGTGTCCGACACCGTTACATTATTTGTTAACATTGTTAATAACAAATTCCCTAACCAAGTGACGTCCTATCGTATCCAAGATTCGGATCCAATTAAATAAAACATTAGAACAAGTTCAATTTTATGTTCGTAAAACATCCAGCAACAGTATACGTTTATTTCGCTCTAGTATAGGTTAATTACTTTCCATTTTCAAGTGTTTTTGAATATATTTGATCCAATGATTGTGTACAATTTAAAAAAAAATATATTATAACTTGGAATCTTCAAAGTGCTTTAGTGGAAGTGGCAACTTGTAAAGATACTAGTCGAAATATACAAAAAAAGTGGCAAATGAAAATTAAAAATCTTTAAAAAAAAAAACAACTTGTTACCTCTAAAAAAAATCGAATTTGGGTTTTACGACACAAAAATAGGGAGTATGCAAAGAAGCAGCTGTGTTTCTATAGTCTATTCAAGAACTAGAGAGAGTAATAAAACTGCCACCGAGACCTCGGACGTACCTGCTCCAGTATCGCAGGTAATTGAGGACTGCCATTACATATAAATATTATAAGTTTTTATAAATTTACTGAAACAATAAAATTGTTTCAGTTTAATTTCTGTCAGTGAGCTGAGTACACTTTACAGTGTGTCCTTAATGATGAGATCAATGAGATACCCAAAAGATATAGCTTCTTCCTCTAAATGTATTCCAAAATCGTTTAAACCAGGGCATTTTTGTCTCAAGGAAAAACTTATTAAAATCAATGTTGACGATGTCTGAACACATTAATATCTGTATAATAATATTAAAAGCTCTATTGAGATGTGTAAAGAAATTGGAAAATCTACTGTTTACGGAATGCTGAAGGAGAAAATGACGACTGGTATTGTTAGTGCTCCCCAGTCACATTCGGTTACAGGAAGTTGAAAACACCCCGTTGGAAGAAGAGGTAAGAACTGCAATAAGAAGAATTATACAAACATTTTATTATGAGAAGCAGATCCCAACCATCAACAAAATTCTAACTAAAATCAATGAAGATCGAGATTTACCTGAAATTCAAAGAACTGGGGTCTGGAAATCGCTCGAAACTTCATTTTTGCAGGAAAAAACAAATAGGAAATCTATTCTTACAGATCGTCCGGAAACTGTCAGTTAGAGAAGGACATATCTTCAAACAATTAAGCAAAGTCGCAAAGATTGAAAATATATTTATTATTTAAACGAAATATGAAGGACATACTGTACCGAAAGTATGGCAAGATAAAAATGTTCAGAACTACCGACAAGCCACATTGGAAGGTTGGTTTACTAGACCAAAACAACCTACAGGAAAAGGCCGCAAACTCATAATTACATACATCGGTAGTTCCAAAGGCCTTGTTAATGAGCTATATTACCTCTTCTGTCCAACAGAACCGAAAATTATCACAAGGATATGAACGGGGATGTCTTCGGGGAATATTTTCAACAAATGTTGGATCTTGTACCAAAGGGGGATTAATAGTTTTGGATAATGCCCCGTATCGCTCGCGTAAAAGTAAAAGACTGTCAACAAATGCATGGAAAAATGATGAGCAAATAATGGCTGCTTTCCAAGAATTTAGGTCATTTGGTTACAACTGACATGGTCAAAAGATAGTTTATAGATATACCAAATGTACATAAAGACACATACAAAAATTAGGTTCCCTAGAAACGGACGACAACACATTTCTTACGATTTAATTATTCAAATGTATGCAAGTTAGTAAGCACTATTACAATGTCGAATTTAAAGTTCCTATATCAAACGGTCTCCAATAAAAAGGGCTATAACAGACAGATTGATGCGTAAGAGTTCCACATTTAATTTTATGATACGCAACTCTAAAAATAAAATAAAAACAACAATTTGGGGATTTTTTTTACCTGAATTGAATGTATGTGTGTTACATCCTGATGTTGCACATGTCAGACAAGATACAATCGTTACGTTGACTCCAGGAGATTGAGAACAAATAGTGTTCGAGGCTGTAACATGTGTCGCTACACAGCTCCTGTATACACCTGTTTCATTACTTCTATTTGTTCCGTTATTTGTATCTAAAAATAGATAATTTAATTAATAAGTTTATATACAGGATGGTCATTTAGTACTCCCATATTTGATTTTGTTTATAGCGTTATCTGTGAAATATTTTACAGACAGCTTGTTAATGGGGTTAAAAGGGTACATTTTAAAAATAGTTTAGCTTATACAGGGTGAATCAAAAGAGCGTGGTGTATAATTCTTTATTTTTTTTTTTGTCGAAATTGAAGTATTACTAGATTCTCCCTTTAACCCAAAATGTTTGGTCCTAAAATTTGACGTTGCCAAATTAATTAATTTTTAACATTTTTTGGCCGAAAAATTTTTATTTGTAACCAATCATCGTAGGGATCAAATTACTTCACAGTATTCCAATTTTTAGATTTTCTTATACTTGATATACAAAATTATTATATAAATATTGATATTTTCAACTCAATTTTACACCATTTTTTTTAAATAAAACACCCTGTATCTAGGACATGTGTGGATAGAGTATTTACTTGTCTTTAATCTGACAATAACATGTTTACCTTTGTCTCCAACAGTTCTTTAAAAAAAATTTATTAAATAGAAAATTACCGATTTTTACCTACATTTCTACTTTTAAAGGGTATGTTTTATAGAGGTATAGAACTTTTAAATGGAATAAAACAAAGATGAATTTTTTAAATTGACATGAAATTTACTTTATTCGAAAGATAACCTTCTGGCATTATAATTTAAATATGACTTCTGGGAGTCCAATTTTCGAAGACTTTTTCCAACATTTGTGGCTGTATATCGGCAATAACGGGGCGAATGTTGTCCTCCAAGTGATCAATCGTTTCGGGCTTATCCGCGTAGACTAGCGACTTCACATATCCCCACAGAAAATAGTCTAGCGGCGTTAAGTCGCACGATCTTGGAGGCCAATTCACGGGTCCGAAACGTGAAACTATGCGGTTACCAAACGTTTCCTTCAATAAATCAATTGTGGCACGAGCTGTGTGACATGTTACGCCGTCTTGTTGAAATCACAGCTCCTGCACATCATGATTGTTCAATTGATGAACGAAAAAGTCAGTAATCATGGCTCTATAGCGGTCACCATTGACTGTAACGTTCTGACTAGCATCGTTTTTAAAGAAGTACGGACCAATGATTCCACCAGCCCATAAAGCACACCAGTCAGTTTTTCTGGATGTAACGGTGTCTCAACACACACTTGAGGATTATCATCACTCCAAATACGGCAGTTTTGTTTATTGACGTATCCATTCAAACAAAAGTGAGCTTCATCGCTAAACAAAACTCTCTTCCTCTACGCTACGCTTTACAGCAGCAATGACTTCTTCTGTACGCACTGTACGATGTCTCTGTGGATGCGTATTATCATTTAGAGTAAACGTGGTGCGAAAACGTTTCATAGTTAATCGAATTAATTGCTCTGATGGACGATTATGTTGACCGTAAAATGGACGTAGTGCGCGATACGTATTTCGAACAGAACCATGATTTTCAAAATAAATTTGCACAATTTGGAAGCGTTGTTCAGGCGTCAGTCTATTCATGTTGAAATGCCAAACCAAACTAAACATAAATCACTTGACAGCTAACAAAATGGCCGCCAGTTAAAAAAGTGTTGCCAACTTAAATTTCTATACCTCTATAAAAAACACCCTTTACAAGAATAGGAACCAATTATGGTTTTTTATGTGAGTTATAAAACCAACAGGTGTTTTGTGACTCTATACAATGGACATCCTATACAAAAAAATTATTAACATCCCTCGTGATCTAGTGAAAATAAAAATTTTGGCCCCCATTCTTGCTCCCCCGTCTTCTAAACAAAAAAAGCATATTTTTTATTAATTTTGTTGCATGAAGACTAATCTGTATTATAAATGTTTTTCAGCTATTGTGAAAAAAAAAATTAAATAACCAGTAATTCCGGATAATGAGAAAGATTGGTTAATACTTACTGTTATAATTTAAAAATGATGAATGACAGCTAAAGTTCCAATTAGAAACATTTCCTGTTATAAGGCTAGTACAGTTTACTAGTTGAACGTTACCCCTGGCTGGATCAGCACATGCGGAGGCTCCATAAAGCCGTGGATTACATTCGTAACATGATAAGTTTGTTCTGTTGGCTGTTTGAGCAGATCCTAAGAATTAAAAAAATATATATATCAGTACTGTATTAATTCAGTACATCTGTTAGTTTTGCTTCTTGTGGAAACTTGCAAACATTTCTTCAAAAACTCATTTGGCATTTTTGATTCAAGCTAACTGAAGATCAACTATGAAAAACTATGCGTGCAACGTGTCTTTTATGCAAAATTTCCTGATTTAATTTTCAATTTCAAGCCGTATCAAAATGATCACCTAACCTGCGAATCAATCCCTGTAAAATTTTCTTCATTTTTGTAAAGGGATTTCACTATTAATATGGGTTTCTAGTGACTACGGAACCTTGTAACTGGAAGCCAAGTATTTGGAACTATAGAGTTACAAAAAGTATATATTTTTCTTACAAGGAAAGTACCCTAACCTGAACTCATCGCTTTCTATAATTTTCGACTATATCGTGGAGCATAAAAAGGTAAGAGATAAATATATTTTGCTATTAACTCTTAGGGCTATTTAGTTGGTAAAAATTCCCCTTAAAGTTGATTTCCAAAAATAGAATACTAAATAGGTCCTATGGTTTTAAATTTGCTATAAATGGCCTGACACTTGTAACACCGACAAGTGCTTCATGCGTTGATTAGGAAAACGCTAGTATGCTCTTCACTTAAATATTCTACCTTCATTCTGGAGTCCGATCTCACAGATCATTATCCAATTATGATAAATTTTATTACCAATGAAATAAATGAATTAAAAGTTTCAACAGGACTTGTTACAAAGACTGTTTCAAGAATCAATTATGAAAGAGTTAATGATTTACTGGCTGAGCAGGATTGGAGTGTTGTGACTGCTAATAATGACATAGAAATTGCGACTGCAAATTTCACTACTCATATTATAAACGAACCTGAAGATATGAGTATCGTTAGATATAAGGAAACTAAAAAAATAAAACCATATATAACATATGCTATTATACACTCAATAAAACAACGAGATAAAATGAAAAAATGTCTTAGAAAAAAATTTGATTTAAATGAAGAAAAAAATATAAAGAATACAGAAATACTTTAAATGAAATCATAAATAAATACAAATATGATTACTTTAGACAAAAAATAGTAAATAGTGAATATGACGTCAAAAAAATGTTTGAGATTGTCAATGAAGTCTCAAATCATAATAATAAAATAAGCAAAGAAAGACTGCAAATTGAAGATACCAACAGGAAATTTTCAGACGTAAAAGAAATGGCAACGATTTTTTTGTCAATGTGGATGTCATTATGTTGAATAAGATAAAAGATCCTAATAAAAAATTTCCGGTACGACATGCATCTATTTCCTCTATGTTTCTGAAGCCTATCAATGAACACGAAATAGTAAAACAAATACACTCTTTAAAGAATAATTGCGCTTCAGCAATAGATAGAATAACCTCTCAATTGGTTAAACAATTCCATCTCTTCTTGCTGAAACCCTTGACTCATCTAATAAATCTAATTTTACAGCGGGTAAAGCCAGCCATTTTAAAGTGATCTTTGTTACACCAATACATAAAGCTGGAGGCAAAGCGACTATTAGCAACTAGCGTCCAATTAGTGTAATAAATAATTTTGTGAAGATATTTGAGAAATGTTTAAAGGATAGATTGGTAAACTTTTTGGAATTGATAACATCCTCTCTAAAAATCAATTTGGATTTACCAGTGGATGGAGTACATCAAATGCAATTCATGAATTTACTAAGTCAGTAACTGCGAATCTTGATAATGATATAAAGTGTCTTGCCGTCTTTCTAGATCTTACCAGTGCATTTGACACGCTATAATCTTGGGGGTTCTGTGTTGAGCGACTATTAGCAACCATCGTCTCCAATTAGTGTAATAAATAATTTTGCAAACATATTTGAGAAATGTTTAAAGGATAGACTGGTAAACTTTTTGGAAATTAATAACATCCTCTCTAAAAATCAATTTGGATTTACCAGTGGATTGAGTACATCAAATGCAATTCATGAATTTACTAAGTCAGTAACCGCGAATCTTGATAATGATAAAAAGTGTCTTGCCGTCTTTCTAGATCTTACCAGTGCATTTGACACGCTATGGTCTCGGGGGTTCTGTGTTGAGTGTCTTTGACAGTTGCATAAGAAATAGAAAACCAATTTTAAAAATTGATAATATATTTAGTGACCCTTTAGACTTCAGAATAGGGCATCCTCAAGAGACAGTATTGGGACCGATTTTGTTTATAGTTTATATAAACTCACTAACAAGCATATGCTTGGAGTATGGTTCTCTAATTTCATACGCGGACGGTACAGTGGCCATGTTTTCTGGAGAAACCTGAGTTCAAGTAGAAGAATCAACACAAACTGGTTAGCTTAAAATAATGAACTGGTTGAATTCCTCTAAGCTCACTTTGAACATTGACAAGACTCATTATATTGCATTTTCGATAACAACATCAAGTCGTCCCGACTTTAACCATATTGAAGCTGGAAATATCTTAATAAAAGTTAAAAATCTAAAATGGATCAGCATACTCTAAAATTAACAAACAACATCAGGAAGTTAATTCATAAATTTTATATACTAAGAAACATTTTCACTAGGTAGCTTTTAATACATATTTATAAAACATTAATAGAATCCTTAATTAGATATGGAATAATTGTTTGGGGTGGCCTGTATCAAAACTCTTTACAAGAACTCAACGTAGTACAAAATTACATTTTGAAAGTAATATTTTGGAAAAAAAAAAGATATTCTACTAGGTTTCTTTATTCAGAACAAATTTTTAATGTCCGTTTATTGTATATATTGTTTTCTTGTATTTATGTACATAAGACTGCGAAATTTAAAAATTACGATACCAAATAGTAATAAAAACATTATTGTGAAAAAATTTAGTAAGCTTTGTAGAACATATATTTTTTATAATATTGATCAATTTAAGCTTTTTCTTTGAAAAAATCTCTATAGGTTATTTAGTGTGTAGGTTGGTTTAGTATGTAGGTATTTCTATTGATTATTGTTATTATTTATTCATTATGTTTTCCATTTTTATGGTTGTTTTTTTGAAATTACTATATTATTGATTTTGTGCACATACAGGTATTATGTTACCTAGGTGCATAATCATTTAATATTGAAATCTTAAATATGATTAGATTAGATCATCATCTCTTTGAAGACTGTACTGAAACTGTTCGTAATATATTGTGATTTACAAGTCAAACGGCTTCGCACTCCCTCCAGGGAATATTGATTCATACCAGGTACACAAAGATACCAAAAGTATGAAGCTCTGTGGGAACCCTTTCCATGTTATCAGGTCCTAGGTGACGTGGTCTGCTGTACTTCCCATGAACCTTCGGACGGTTCGCGCGGTTGCTAGGAGAATTGCTTTCTGCATCGGCTTATACAGATGCTCACTAAGGCCAAGTCCCTTGATGTTCTGCAGGAGGTTCTTAGCTATCACTCCAGTTGTTGACAGTACTATGGGAATCGTTTGGACGCTGTTCATTGCCCATTGTCTTCGGGTTTGCACCTCCAGATCTCTGTACTTTGCGATCGTCTTGTATTTTGGTCGCTTGTGTGGAACGCTTCACGATTTTGCGTGTCATCCTTGCGCAGGGGCTATTCGTAATATATTATTATATTATATAATTATTATATTATATCTCGAACTCAAGTTGTCATTTTTCGATGGAACAAATTGGAAACTATTCCTTATAAATGAGCAAAGATGTCAGATAGAGTTTTAGACATAGGAATTCACCTCTTTTGATGATTTTTGACCACGCTGTAGAGAATAAAAAAATAAGAGATCGGGTATTTTTATATCAGCTCCTAATCGTAATTAGGGGGTGAAAAATCACCCTTAAAGAATACCTTCGAAAATGAATTTTTGATTATAACTCGGTTTAAAATTGTTATTTTTCAATGAAACGAAATGGAAATTATTTCATATAAAAAATTTCAGATGTAGTTTCAGCCGTAGGGCTTGTAACTCCTATTTGATATTTCCAAAGATCTATATTTTTTACACCTACTTCTATCACGACATTTACCAAACGAGCTAGAATTATTTAGAAACAATTTTTTTGTTAATCAAATTGGAAAAAAAGTTTCAGGGTATTTTTTAAATGACTCTTAAGTAACTTTAACTGCCCCTTTAAGTCATTCATGACCACAAAGCGCCGGTTAGTTACCCAGGGAAGCTGCATCCATTTCCGACGACTACGAATCCGATCTCAAAGTTATTAATTTAGTTTAATGAAGTATTTTGTCTTTATACAACGTGAGTCATTTTAATAAGTCCTCAAAAATATCGATCACCTGATGGCCTCGTTAGTGGAGCTGTATCAAGCCAAGAACTTCTCCTTGGAAAAAAAGGAGAATAAATTTAGGCAGCAAATAAATTTATTTATTTCTTACTGAAATCTTAATATAATAATCAGGGCTGAGGCGAGAATGGGGGCCTTCAGGCTGGAAAGAACCAACATTTGATGGAATGGACCTGCACTCGAACACACCATATCAGAAGTGTGGTAACGAACTCATTACTAGAAATGAGCAGTGATACCATGCCTAGAACTTACAACTTTGACAGACCCTACACCATTCAGCTTGACAAAGTGAGTTAGCCAGGAAACCTCGTTTTGTACACGGATAGGTTCAAAACTGACCTTGATTTGGGCGCCAGAATACACGGATATACACCCAAATTAAACATAAATATAGCACTGGGGCAGTATGCCACAATATTTTAGGTAGCACTTCACGCTTTAGATATCTGTCTTCAGGAGAATTTGAGTAGAGGTTATGGGAGCAGGATTGTCCTGATCTTCTCTAATAGTCAGACAGCGCTGGAGGCTTTAATTCGTAATCAAAGTCAGTGAAGCTATCTTCGCTCAATTTAATTATAATTGATTCCTCTATCTCACCGATCATGAGATCGAGTTTCCATATTTTCTTTTATTCTTTTATTATATGAATTTTTCCCAATTTTCTGCAGTAACTTTATTCAAAAAAAAATATTTCAAAATTCAGTTAAATTACTAATTTTGTAAGTTGTATTATTTCTAGAAAATCTGCCTTTTACTTGAGAGAGATATTTCCTTCTCCAACGGACATTTTCCGGACCATCTATAAGAACACATTTCTTATCTGGTTTTTTCGAGTAAAAATTAAGTTCTCTGAGCAATTTCCAGAGCTCTGTTTTTTTTTTTTTTTTTTAATTTCAGGTAAATCCCGATCTTCATTGATTTTAGTTAGAATTTTGTCGACGGTTGGGATCTGCTTCTCATAATAAAATGTATGTACAACTCCTTTTATTGCAGTTTACATCTCTTCGTTCAACGAGGTTTTTCGTCTGCCTGTGATCGAATGTGGCTTGGGAGTACTAACAATTTCAGCCGTTTTTTCTCCTTCAGTATTCGGTACATTTTCTAACTCCAGTTATGTTGGAACACATCTCAACAGAGCTTTTAACATTATTACCTAGATATTGTTTTCTTAAGGCATCATAAACATTCATCGCAAGAAGTTGTTTGTTGAGGAAAAAATGCCCTGGTTTAACGATTTTGGAATAAATATAGATGTGGAAGCCATATCTTTTGAGTATCTCACTAATCTCAAATAATATATAAAAACAAGCACAAACATATAAATCACTGAGGATATACTGTAAGGTGTACTTTGCTCACTGACAGAAATTAAATTGAACTATCAGAAATTTTATTGTTGCAGTAAATTTATAAAAGCTTATAATAAATATAACTAGATTTACGGCAGTCCTCAGTTACCTGCGTCACTAAAGCAGGTACGTTGGAGGTTTCGGTAACAGTTTTATTACTCTCTCTAGTTCTTGGATAGAGTATCGGAATGTGTATGCTTGCGATCGCTCCTCCCCTTCCCAAGAGCTTTGAGTTCAGGAAAATAGACTCGATTCTGTGTCTTGTACTAGGAATGTGTGTGCTGCTTGCATCCTCCCTCCTTTTCGGAAACTGGTTTCTTTCTTGTGATCGTCCCTCCTCCTATCCAAGAGCTTCAAATTCAGAAAAATAGACCCGACCCTATCTGTTACACTAGAAATGGGAATGTTGCTGGTGTCCCTCCCCCCTCCGTCGACAACTTGCTTTCGCGTGCCATATTGTACTTTTGTGATATCACCGCCCCCCCTCCCCCCAAAGAGAGAGACTGGATCCGTCCCTGTGTACAACCCCTATGGCTGAAACGATATTCGCAATTTTTTATAAGGTCCATTTTTTATTTTGTTTTTTTGAAAAACAACTTGAATTATCACTACATAGTATAAAACAAAGTCGCTTTCTCTGTCCCTATGTCCTTTTGTATGCTTAAATCTTTAAAACTACGCACCGGATTTTGATGCGGTTTTTTTCAATAGATAGACTGATTCAAGAGAAAGGTTTATATAGATAGAGTGAACCTTCCTCTTGAAGAAGGTTTATATGTATAATAACATCCATTAAATAGTGGAGAAATACTGTTATTTTTGAGGTTTCTAATGTGATGTCGTTAATTATCATATTTTTTCCGCTTACATTGCAAACGCAGGCTGAACCCTACGAGATTTATCAAAATAATGTACTAATTATTTGTACACATTGAAAAGGTCTACAGAAAACTCCGCGATGGTATATGTCTATCTCTCATGGATATCCCACAATAACATTTTTTTGTCATTTACTTTTTACGACAAATAATGGCAAATTTTGAAGCGATTTTAACCAATACAGCATTAATCCTTATCCAATTAAATAGCTTAAATACATTGTTGATTTAATATAGATCTATATGGTCCTTTACAGCACAAGATTTAAATGAATATTTTCGAAGATATTACAGATTTAAAATTGCGGGAAGTAGCGCTTGCGGCGGTACTGGCCGACCGGGGCGGCGGCAGCGTGCCTATAAATAGCGCGTCGGAGGCCGATGTAATAATTGTTGTAAAAATAAAATAAATAGTCACAGTTTTTCTGTAGTGTATTTAGTATCAGCATTGCACCCGTGCGAAGCCGGGGCGGGTCGCTAGTAGATATATAAAAATCAATATTCTGAGGTAAATTTTGAAAATTTTCACCTAATAAAAGAGTACAAAAAAGAAATTCACCATCGAAATTGGTGAATTCGGGTAAGAAATAAGTCTAAAAATAATTGCAAAATAAAAATAGGGGTTGTAATTTCTATGACTGAAACTACATCTGACATTCTTGTTCTTTTATAAGGAATAATTTTCAGTTGGTTTTATTGAAAAAAAGTTAAATCCGAAATATTTCCAAAAATCTATTTGCGTAGGTTAAATTTGAGGGGAATTTTTACTCCCAAATAGGCTTAAGGACTGAAAAATATAGGTATCTGTTATTTTTTTATGCTTTACAAAATAGCAAAAAATCATCGAAATCGATGACTTCTGGTTGAGGTAACATTTTTTATTACAATTGGCTAAGAAATGACTTCTTCAAGTCTGATCAAGTATTAAGTTAATATATTTTAGAATGAAAAAAAAATGAATAATGTCAAACAAACATCCGAATAATATGAAAAAGATTTTTTTAGTACATAAATAAAATCTAACCTAGTCTTGAACCTTTGTTCTAGCAGTATGACTAATTTTCTTTAGTCATGTGCCAACACCTTTTAAGCTTAGATATAACACTTCTATTTTAGGTAAAATAAATTATTTCAAAAAGTAATTTAAACTCAAATTAACAAAAACAATAACTTACCCAGTGTTGAACATGCAAACAAAATAATTATAATATACAAATAATTCATTTTCACTAAAATTTATAAATACATAATAATGAAACTTTTAATTGGATTGTCTACGGAAACCTTGTTAATAAGTGCATTATTTTCACGGATGCTTTAAATAGACAGTCTGTAAATAAAAAACGTAAGATGTTTAAATTATAACGAGATAAAAAATTATAATCCCTATTTTTTACTGTAAACAGATTCCACGAACAGGGAATAATTTATAATTTATAGTTTATTGAGAAAAACATATTGAAAGTTAATAATTTAGATAGAGTACCTCTTTTTTATGTCAATTGGATTATATAACTTAGTCTTATATTATTTTATTTTTGGACTGGCGGTTACCCGTCATGGCTTTACCTCTCCGTAACAAGATAGAAATAGAAACAGAAAAGAAATAAAGAAGAAAGAAAATTTCTTTCTATCAACGGAACCTACTTTCTAGGATATTTTCCTTACAACTTCGGGCTAGTTCGCATAGAAATAACTACAAACTACCATCTCTAAAAACATTTATCTTTTCTAGAGACTTTATAATTAAAAGAAAAAAATACTAAGCATATTTACTTTGTAATTTTTTAGGTTATATTATATTTTAAAATATTTAACTCTAGACTTTTTTTTGAATAAATTACCTATTAGCAAATCTTCTTCTTATTGCGCCCTCTCCTTCCGAAGGTTGGCGATCCAAATGGCAATTGTGGCTCTGGAAGCTGCAGCACGAAATATGTCTGTAGATGAGCGATCAAACCATCTCCTCAGGTCTCTCAACCATGAATTCTGGCGTCTTCCTACTGATCGTTTACCCTGAACTCTACCCTCTATAATGAGTCGAAGTAGCTCATATCTTTGACCTCTCAGCACATGACCCAAGTATTGAATTTTTCTCTCTTTAATGGTGTTTAGCAGTTCTTTTTGTTTATTCATGCGCTGGAGTACTTCGTTGTTAGTGATCCTTTGCGTCCATGAAATTCGCAACATCCGCCTATATATGTACATTTCAAAAGCCTCTATTCTTTTTTCTGTTTGTGGGTCCATTGTCCAACTTTCGCATCCGTAGAGTAAGGTAGAGAAAACGTAGCATCTGACCATACGAGTTATGAGCTCTAGACTAAGGTCTGATCTTGTAAAAAATGTTTTCATGCTCATTAGTGTTTTTCTCGCTTGTTCGATCCTCGATAAAATTTCCTTCTTCGGGTTACACTGGCTGTTGATATTAACTCCTAGATATTTCATTGATGTTAGCTGTTCTATTGTTTGTCCCTTGACATGCAGACGTACATTTATTGGCGCCTTTGAAAATACCACTATTTTGGTTTTAGAGACGTTTAAATGTAAGCCGAACATTTCGCTATGATGTACTACGGAATCTATTATGCTTTGTAGCTCTTGTACGCTGTTTGCTATTAGGACGGTATCATCAGCGTACCGAATGTTGTTGATCGTAGTTCCGTTAAACTTGATTCCACCTTGGGCATCGTCTAGTGCTTCTTTAAATATGGACTCGGAATACAGATTAAACAGGAGCGGAGATAGCACGCAGCCCTGTCGGACTCCCCGTCTAATCCACATATCTCCGGATGTTGTTTGTTCTACTTCGACTGTTGCCGTTTGGTGCCAATAGAGTTCTGAGATAATGCGTAGGTCTTGTTCGTCGACGCCGGTTGTTCTCAGAATTTCAATCATTTTTTGATGGTTAACGCAGTCAAATGCCTTTCGATAGTCTATAAAACATGCATATACATCCACGTTCATGTCTCTGCAGCGTTGTGTCATTACATTTAGGGAGAAAAGAGCTTCTCGTGTTCCCATTCCGTTTCGAAATCCGAATTGAGTGTTATCCATCTGATCTTCGCACTTCCTGTAAATTCGTGTATGGATGATTCTGAGAAAAGTTTTAAGGACATGAGACATCAGACTTATTATCCGGTAATCATCGCATTGTGAGGAATTAGGTTTTTTTGGCAATGTTATAAATGTTGACTTTAGCCAGTCTAATGGTATTTTGCCGGAGTTGTATATGTTATTGAATAATGATGTTAACAAGTCTAGGCTTTTGCTTTCGTTGTCTGCAATTAATTTAAGTATTTCGACGTTGATTTTGTCTGGACCGGTAGCTTTACCATTTTTCTGTGCTTTTATTGCATGGCGAACTTCTTCTTTAGTTATTTCTGGGCCTTTTTCATTTATTTGACTGACTGCGGGTGGTGGAACACTGGGTCTATCATCATCGAAAAGTGTTTGAATGTATTCTTTCCATCTCTCTAGTTTATCTACTGTCCCCAGAATTACCTCGTTATTATTCCCTCTTAAAATTGTTTCTTGCCGCTTTCTGTGTCTGCCTGTCATTTCTTTTACTTTCTTGTGGACGTTAAAGGTGTCATATCTTTTCTGAAGTTGTTCGATTTCTTGACATTTTGTTGACATCCAATCTTCTTTAGCTTCCCTGCACTTTTTCCTAATGATTTTATTGAGTTGCTTGTATTCTGTTGGGTTTGTTTTGTGTTTTCTTCTTTCATTCATGAGGTCTATGATTTCTTGCGTTATCCATTCTTGCTTTCTGTTGTTTTTTGTAAATCCAATGTCTTCTTCTTGAATATTTGTTATTTTAGTTTTTAAAGCATTCCATGTTCCTTCAACGTCCTCTCTCCGTACCGATTTCTCCATTGTTTCCATTTCTTTCTCGATCTTGAGACTAATTTCTTTCCTTTTTATGGGGTTTTTCAATTGTGCGATATCTATTTTTCTTGCTACTTTTTCCCTTTTAACTTTCAGGAATCGTTTGAGTTTAAAGTCCATTACAACTGGATTGTGGTCGCTATAAATGTCTGCTCCAGGGTAGGTTTTTACGGATTTCATATACTTCTTAAAGTTTAGGTGGAGTAGAATAAAATCAATTTGATTCCTGACAATTCTTCCTTCTCTGTCTGCAGGTGACTTCAAAGTATACAACCTTCTGGGATGCTGTTTAAAGAAGGTGTTGGCCACCAACAGGCTGTTCTCCACGCAGAATTGTACCAGTCTATCTCCTCTGTTGTTTCTTGTACCAAGACCGCATGCACCTATGTTGTCTCCTTCAGCGCCACGGCCAATTTTGGCGTTAAAGTCCCCCATGATCATCGTCATCTTTCCACTCTTTGTCAGTCGCATTATTTCATCGATGTTGTTATAAAATTCTTCGATTTCTTGATCTGACTTGTCGCTTGTCGGAGCATAAACCTGAACCACATTCAGGTCTCTATGAGTTGTTCGCAGTTTCAGTAGTACCATTCTATCATTCAGAGGAACGAAGTCCACAACCGACTGTGCCATTCTGTCCGAAACGAGTATAGCTGTTCCATATCGATGTTCTGGGTCGGCTCCGCCTGAATAATAAATGTATCCTTGCTCTGTTTTCTGTTTTCCGGAGCCGGGCCATCTTACTTCACTCAGTCCCAGTATGTCGATTTTCAATCTTCTCATCTCAGCTTCAGTGTTTGCTAATTTTCCGGGCATGAATAAGCTGCGTACGTTCCAGGTGGCAATGCGTACTGTCTTGCCATATAACTGTATTTTGTTTCCGCTTCCTTGATTGTCAATGGTAGACGACGGGGGTATTCTTCGCACCCTCTCCCCATTTAAGGGGTGCCCCGGACTGAGGGCCATTTTTATATTTTCGTCTGCCATTTAGATTTTTGGAAGATATACTACAGTAAGGGTTCCGTTCCTTTTCTGTACCGCAGTGGGAAAACCGTTTTCGCTGCTTCAGCTACGCTTTTCCGTGTTCGGAACTATACCGCTTCGGAGTCATTCTTCTTGCGCTATAGCCCAATTTTGATGAAACTGCTGCCTTTCACCAGTGCAGCCGCCCATTCTGGGTCAGACGCTGCTCGATTGCTAGTTTTGGTCCACCCAGGGTATTTCATTTCCCCGGTACCACCTATATCTAGGAGGCATTCCCCTATCCGCCGCCTGGGGAGGCGCCCGATGGAGGACTAGCAACCCCTCACGGGCTATTAGCAAATATGGATCCGATATTTATGTATTTTGTATAAATTATTGAAGAGTAGAGGGATATTTCGTGTGCTTAACCGACATTTAGCTGAACCCCGTCAGAAGTTTGTGCAGCTGAATACATAGATGAAACGGCTCAGTTAAACGGAAATTAAAGACTTTTTCAACTGGATATATAATATGTATATATTTATTTATTTTTTTAATTCAGCTCTAATAATTTATTATTGTTCGGATTCTTAACGTTAAGAAATAAACAGAAATAAAAATAATTCTTGCTATTTTGATATTTTTTTTTATATAACGTGTAAATCTATACTTTTAGCTAAAAAATATAAAAACACACTTATGAACTTCATTTCATTCTTAGAAACAAATATATCTCACATTCAATATAACCACAAATTCAAACACCGTAAATCAGGAAAGAAAATGAAACAAACTTATGCAGCATTTAAATTGCTTTGAGAGAGATAGAAGAACAGCAACAAACCAAAGACTGTTTCTATTTCTATAGCACGATTGCTTGTTCGGACATACCCGACTGTTGCCAAATGTGCTTGTAGAGTAAGTTTTGAATGATTTTCCATAATAGAAAGAAATAGCAAAGAAATTTCTTTTCCATACTATTACGGAGTTCGGGTGCTGTTTTGTTAACAAAAATGTAACATTATTTTTTGTTGCTGGAATATATTCTTTTCGACATCCTATAAAACTTATCGCGATGGTAACTCTGAAAAAGACCTGTGCAAAAAAAAGGCGGACCAAAATTGATCACGATTTCGGGTTTTTAAGTTTATCTAAAAAGTATAAGTTATAGATGGCGCCACTAGTTATCGAGATATATTTTTTTTCGACAAAATTTACGATTTTGGGTTTATTTTAAAAAAAAAGATATTTATTAAAAAATTAGCGATTTAAATTTTAACATAAATATAGATATTATCATTATAAAAAAGTATGTTAAACCCGGAATCTGAGATTTTTCCGCTTTCCTAGTTAAGATACAATGTTCAATTTTAATGGAAATTGTATTGTTTTATATTTTGAAGATCTATTAAAAAAATAAATTATTTTTTCAATCGTGGGCCGAGAAATTTTGCAAAAACCAATTTTTGCACTAAAAAACTTGCGATAACTTTTCGCCGGATGGAGATAAAAATTTTTTTATGCGTGCATTGGATTTAGATGCATCATTTCCAATCTCAAAAAAAATTGGATTTTGGATGAAAAAAACGTGTTTTTTTCAAAAGTTTATAATGGCGTGGCAAATGGATGTTAAGGGCTCAAATGTGCAGAAGATGCTTTCTAATACTTGTACTTTACCTGCGAATTTTTTGGATCCAAGAAATACACATCCATACGTTCTGTGAACCTTCGAAAATTGGCCCGAATCTAATCGGAAATAGCTGCTGAAGGGCGCTGTCGGCGTGTTGCCATAGGCGCATTATTCATTACCGCTTCAAGGAAACTTATGCTTCACAAATAATATTGATAATATTGATGTTGTTTTATTAATTTATATGGTAGTAACAATTTATTTAGTCATATTAATTATTAATTTGTTTATTAACAAAATTTTTACAAAAAATTATAGAGAAAATCATACAAATATTTAATTATATATTACATATTCTACTGTTTTTTCCCTTTATATTATTATTATTATCTAACAGTTTATTAACAAAGTTTTTACAAAAACTTATAAAGAAAATGATACAAATATTCAATTATATATTACATATTATACTGTTTTTTCTTTTATATTATTAATACCTAATAGTTTATTAACAAAATGTTTACGAAAATTTCAATAAGCAAATGATACAAATATTTAATAATACATTAGTAGTTTATATAGGCGAACTACACTAATCGACATTGCTGTACCTAAAAACAACAACCTAAGGCCAAAATACAACGAGACGATCGCCAAATATAGAGATCTGGAGGTTCAAATCCGGAGACAATGGGCAATGGACAGCGTCCAAATGATTCCCATAATACTGTCAACAACTGGAGTGATACCAAAGAACCTCCTGCAGAACATCAAGGGACTGGGCCTTAGTGAGCACCTGTATAAGCCGATACAGAAAGCAATTCTCCTGGCAACCGCGCGAACCGTCCGAAAGTTCGTGGGAAATACAGCAGACAACGTCACCTAGGACCCGATAATATGGAAAGGGTTCTCACAGAGCTTCATACTTTGGGTGTCTTTATATGCCTGGTATGAGTGAATAATTCCTGGAGGGAGTGCGAAGCCGTTTGGCTTGTAAAGTTTATATAATTAAACAAATTATTACTATCATATAAATTAATAGAACAACATCAATATTATAAATATTACTTGTGATGCATAAGTTCCCTTGAAGCGCCGATGAATAATGCGCTTGAACTATGGCAACCCGCCGACAGCGCCGACAACCAATTTTCGAAGGTTCACAGATCGTATGGAAGTATATTTCTTGGATCCAAAAAATTCACAAGCAAAGTACAAGTATTCAAAAGCATCTCCTGCAAATTTGAGCTCTTAATATTCATTTTCCACGCCATTATGAATTGTTGAAAAAAAAATTTAAAATTTTTTTTTTTGAGATCGGAAATGATACATCTAAATGAGATGCATGCCTTAAAAAAATTTTAGCTCTATCCGGTGAAAAGTTATAGCAATTTTTCTGGTGCAAAAATAGATTTTTGCAAAATTTCTCGGCCCACGATTGAAAAAAAAAATTTTAATAGATCTTCAAAATATAAAACAATACAAATAATTTCCATTAAAACTGAGCAATATATCTTATTTAGGAAAGCGGAAAATTAAAGCTGAATTTTCAAGTTTGACATCGAATTTCTCGGAAAATAAAAAACTCACAGATTCCGGGTTTGACATACTTTTTTTGGAATGATAATGTCTATATTTATGTTAAATCTTAAATCGGTAATTTGTTAATAAATGTCTAAAAAAAAAACAAAAACCGGAAAAAAATATATCTCGATAACTAGTGACGCCATCTATAACTTATATTGAATGAATCGATAGGTTTTTTAATTCTCTACAGATATTTTTCGATACAAGTTTTATTTTTCGAGATAAACTCAAAAAACCAAAAATCGTGACCATTTTTGGTCCGCCATTTTTTTTGCACAGGTCTTTTACAGAGTTACCATCGTGATAAGTTTTATAGGATGTCGAAATGAATACATTCCAGCAAAAAAATCAATGTTACATTTTTGTTACTGACGAAAGTCTATTTTCCATGGGGTATTAATACTCCCGGGATTTTAAGAAAGAAGGCCAATAAAATATTAATGAAATGCATTCTTACGTGCCTTTTCGTGCATATATTTCAGTACTATAAACTTACTTTAATATTTTCAGCGCAAAAAGACCAGATATAATCGATATTTCATTTTACCCCGTTCAGCACTTTTCTTCTAATATCAAAAAGTCTGAAGAAATAAGCAATTATTCAAAAATAATCTCTTCAGCGTTATTCAAAATGCATTATAATCTTTAACTTACTCTACATTATACAGGGTGTCCCATAATGAACTGCCGCGATCGATTTCTCGTAAAATAGACTTTGAATAATTCTTAAAATTTAGCAGTATATTAAATTCGATGGGGACAATTCGATTAAAATATTTTCAAGATGGTGGCACTTTCGGTGATAATTGATGCCTTCTTGCTTATTTTAAAGGAAACACTTTATGTATATGGTATTTAATTTTTAGATTCTACTCAAAATTATAGACATATTTCATGTATAATGTCCTATACAGGGTGAGTCAACGATTGGATGAAGTAGGTTTGTGCCTTTTCGGTGAAATTAACAAAGAAACTATATTTATTGTTTGATACAGTTTATTTTTACGCAGATTTTAAAAATATTTAGGACTCTACAGGGTGAGCCAAAAAACTAGGACAGCATAAAGTTGAATTTTTTTAAATAGAACACCCTATATACGAATCGTATTTTCGATTTAGCTTATAATTTTAAATCTTTTTTATTAAGGTTTTACTATAACAAAACTTTATAGTTTCTGAGATAATTAAGTTTAAAGAAAAAAAGTCTTATTTTCAAGCATCAATTCAATCCTAAATAACGTTTTCAATTTTGTGACAAATATATTCAAATTTGGAATTTATAGCAAGGCCAAGGACAAGTTAACATAATTTTTACCTAATATTTGCAATAAAAGCTACAGGGTGTTGAACACATCGGCTCAAATTTGAACAAGTTTAAATGAATAAATATCTTTTTTTTTTAAATGGTACACCCTGTATATTTTCATGTTATTTAATAGAGTAATAAAAACCTTAAAAGTTTTGTTCAATATATCCTATACCTATTTATAATAGTTTTTGAGATATTTCAGTTTTTCTTATTTTCCATACTTTTTTACAGAAATAGTCTTCATTATCATAGTAGCCATGTAAAATAATAAAAAGAAACTACAGAAACAAACAGAATGTGGTTATATATGATGAAATACATTATTCGTTATATTACAATGGCAATAGTTTAATTAAACATAATGTGAAAAAATTAACACAACAATAACGACAAGGCAAATACATATTTACTTTTATACTAAATTGAAACAAAAACATTACCTATTAAATACTGAGATTAATTATTTCTTTTTAATAAGTGTTCGAATAAACGACCCTCTTGTGCAATGTACAAATTTAGTCTTTTTTGCAGATTTTCTCGGACCCTGGACAAAATTAGTGGCGTTATTGTTCTACAGGTATCCCTAATCCTGTTTCGCATATCTTCCACTGTTGTTGGTGAATTAACATACACCTTATTTTTAATATAACCCCATAGGAAGAAATCTAATGGGGTGATGTCGCAAGACCTTGGTGGCCACTCAATGAAACCCCACGTCCAATCCATTTTTGCGGATATCGTTGGCCCAAAAACGCACGAACTTCACGATGGTAATGCGGAGGCGCACCATCGTGCTGGAACCACATACTGTCGAGCTCATCCCTATCGAGACCTTGAAGCAGTTGGGGTAGTTCTTCTAGTAGAAAGTTCAGGTAACTATGGCCATTTAGTGGTTCATTAAAAAAGTGGGGTCCAATAATTCGATTATGATGAATACCACACCAAACATTTAATGACCAGTGATTTTGATGTTGCACCTCTCTAATCCAAAATGGGTTTTCTGTGGCATAATAATGCATGTTGCGTCTATTTACGGCACCGTTACTTCTAAAAGTAGCTTCATCGCTAAACATTACCTTGCATAATAAATTTGGATTTAATTGAATCTCCTCATTTATTGTCCGACAAAAGTTTACACGACTTTCAAAATCCTGTCCATGCAATTTTTGGTGTAATTCCAGGTGATATAAATGATACCTATATTTCTTGGTAGTACGATTAGCAGTGGATTGTGATGTTTCACATAATTCTGCTAACTGACGGCTACCAATATAAGAATTTTCCTGAACATTTAACAATAATTGTTGTTCTTTTTCTTTATTAGTTACTGGTTTGTTGACCACTTTACGTTTTGGATAATCAACAGTACCAGAAGAATCAAATCTTTGCATTAAGTTTTGAAAAGTATGGGTATTAGGCTGGCGTCGATCAGGATACTTCATTTTGTAAATTCTTTGAGCAAGAAGGCAATTTTTTTGAGCCTCTCCTATTGTATAAATCATATCTATTAACTCATTCTTTGGAAAATTCATTTTACAATATAAGATAAATGCAAAAAAAAATCAAACTACACTACATAAAAACCAAAAGAAGCGATTGCGGTTATAAATTTGACACACAGAAAAATGTTCTTTTACATTGTTTTTGCCATGGCTACTATGATAATGAAGACTATTTCTGTAAAAAAGTATGGAAAATAAGAAAAACTGAAATATCTCAAAAACTATTATAAATAGGTATAGGATATATTGAACAAAACTTTTAGGGTTTTTATTACTCTATTAAATAACATGAGAATATACAGGGTGTACCATTTAAAAAAAAAAGATATTTATTCATTTAAACTTGTTCAAATTTGAGCCGATGTGTTCAACACCCTGTAGCTTTTATTGCAAATATTAGGTAAAAATTATGTTAACTTGTCCTTGGCCTTGCTATAAATTCCAAATTTGAATATATTTGTCACAAAATTGAAAACGTTATTTAGGATTGAATTGATGCTTGAAAATGTGACTTTTTTTCTTTAAACTTAATTATCTCAGAAACTATAAAGTTTTGTTATAGTAAACCCTTAATAAAAAAGATTTAAAATTATAAGCTAAATCGAAAATAAGATTCGTATATAGGGTGTTCTATTTAAAAAAATACAACTTTATGCTGTCCTAGTTTTTTGGCTCACCCTGTAAAATCCTAAATATTTTTAAAATCTGCGTAAAAATAAACTGTATCAAACAATAAATATAGTTTCTTTGTTAATTTCACCAAAAAGGCACAAACCTACTTCATCCAATCATTGACTCACCCTGTACATAAGTCCAGCTCTTTATGGTATATTTTAAATTTTATTTGAAAAATGGCTTTTTCAGGCCAAAACATAAATGTCAATTTCTCCTATATGAAAGCGTTTATTATTTGGGTGGGGTTGGTTTCCTTCTAGAATGGGATCTACTTTAGTATGCTGTTTTGATATTTTGATAATAAATAAATACATCAAGTGACAATTTACATCTTTTCACCCTTTTGAAGTGTGAATTTTGAAGTGGGTGCCTACATAGTTTTGCCAATCTTTTGCTAAAATTTTGTTACACTATCTTTAACAGTTTTGGCCGTGTGTTGATAGCAGTCAATCAGTCTTGATGGCCCTACTTATAGGTATAGATATTTCAATTCTACTAATACTATTAAAAAGGCTAAATAGACTATCACAGTAAGCAGTATTTATTAAGAGACTTTAATTAGGGTGAACTGTGAGAGAAATTAAGGCACAGCTAGTTTACATAACTCAAATAAGGATGCTAACTCAGAATGTGAATATCGAGCACGCTTCTAGTCAGACATTAAATTTAATTTTTTTCGTAGAAATGGTAATATAAATGGCTTCATGTCAAGTATATAATATTATTTTTATCTGATATAAAGGATTATCCTTAACAAAGATGTAATAAATCAAATTTAAATAGAAGATTATTAATATGAATATAAACAAACTTTATCGTTTCAAATCGTTGAATTAGGCTAAAGTTTTCCAACTTAACTTTGGCTTTATTGAGAGTATGTATTAAAAATTTTAACCTTTAGTGTCTAAAAAGCGCATCAAATAATCATTTGGCATCGGCACAATAGAATATCTATAGAGATTGGTCATAGGTTATTTTTGCGTCGAATCTTCATTTTAGGCAATGACTTCTGTTAAGAAAGCTGGTCTACAGAGAAACACCCTTTTAAATGCTTGTTTGGGGATGCTTCTTTATCCGTGTATATTGGACCACCAGGTCTTTTATTAAAAATCTGAATGCAACAAAAATTAAAAGAATAAAGTCTGCTAAATGCTGATTTGGACCTGATTATGAAACATCATAGTCACCTTCATCAGGACTAGAAAAGAGAAAAAGGCATTACTATTTTGGAGTGGCCTTTTTCTTCACTTGACGCAGATTCTATTGAAAATGAATATGTAAAACACTTACACTGTTACCAGTAAAGTCCGCATCATATGGGATTTTTTTTTATTAATAGCTTTATTCGAAATTTGACTTCGGCAAAAATTTCTGGTTCGGTCGAGATGAAAATTAACCAAAAAAAATTTTTTTTTTCCAAAAAAAAAATCAAAATTGGGATTATATCTCAAAATATAGAAAAAAGTTATTGGAAAAAGTTTTTCTAAATGCAATTTTTAGCCGATATGTGAAATTTCAGCTGTATAAGATAATTTAGATTTTTTGTCCACTTTTTGAAAATTGCACCACTGTTGCAAAATAAGATTCAACGCAACCTATATAAAACTTCTTAGTTTTGACAATCCCAGACATATTTTGTTTAAAGTAGTGCCATATTAAATATGTGTTTTTCAACAAAATCCAAATAGGGCTATTAAAATTTTGTCACGGATAACAAAGTTTATTTTATTTTATTTTTTTGAACCTGTATAAGGCAACTTCATAAAATAACCATTTTTGAGAACGTAGTTTGCGTTTAAACTAATACACATTATAATTAAGACAAACAAGTATACGGTGTCATCAGTAAAGTCTGCATTAGGTCGAAAATAAATTTTTATTTAATTTGCCGTTAAAATAATTTCCTTTCAAAACCTATTACTATGTTGAACTACGAAAATTTCAAAAACATATTAATTTTTCAATGAGTCATATATTGTTCTAACATGTATATATTACGGTAGCAAACAATACTTACATATACAGCTTATTCTTACACGCAATGCAACGAATATTAATGTTTAATTATTCAATTTTCCCGACTTATAACCATGTTGCACAAAAATTATTGATTTTTAATGAAAAAATTGTGTGGAAAAAATGTTTAAACAAATTAAATGTTTAATTTATAAACAAATAAATAAATAGTATGCATATTTGTAAAGTACGCAGAAAGGTACCACAAATTAAAAGAAGAATCATCAAAATCCGTCAACAACTTTCGGAGATATAGCTAATGGTAGCAGTCTGAAGTTGCTGTTTCATTTGTTGAACGCGCGGATTTGTTAGCAACTCATCTTCCTGCCGAGTTGTCTTTTAAAAAATTAACATTTTTTAAACTTCACTAAAGCTTTTGTTTTTGTGTTATCATCTTCCGGACAACTCACACCTAAACCTAAACTCTTAAACTTACGAATGGCGCTAGTTTCGTTTCTTAATTGTTCTTAACAATATAGGAATGAATTTAAAAAAATTGTTACCTTGGCGCATATTGACCTAAGCCGGTTTTTTTTCTAAATGTCTAAAAATGCCAGTTTCCCAAATATGAAAACAGAATTTTTTTATCGACAATAACAAAAAAGTTATTTAATTTGTATACAAGGTAAAAATGATAGTGGTTTTCTAATGAAGTTTAAACAAATTTAAAATTAATTTTCCTCAATTCCATGTAATATTTTTCATAGAAGAAGAGTTCCTCTTTCATTGTGACAGAATTTGATTATAGACTCTTGCCGATGACATATTGAGGTAGCGTTAATTATCTTATCCATAATCATTTCTGTCCCATATTAATTAGTAACTATTTTAATAACCTACAATTAAAATTTCACAGTAATAAAGACACTCTGGAAGTCTGGTCGTTCAACTTCTCTCTTGCAGCTTTAGTACCAAACACTACGGTTATTAAAGCTTACCACAACCATGACTCAGATCTTCAGGACACAGGAAAGGCTGCTAATTAGTTGGTCAGTAGACATCTCTTGTTTTGTAGATCTCGCAGCAGCGCGCCCGCAAGTTAATTCGCGTGAAGGTTTTAATTAAATTGAATAAAACAAGTTTCTCAAAATACTTAGTCTATTAACAAAATAAATAGAATAAAATGAACTATTTACAATGAGAAACTTAAAACTAATAACAATTACGAAAACTAATATAATTGCTCTTCTCGGCCGTTATTTTAACCAAAAATGTAAAACCCAATTTTGAAAAAACACGTATAAATAGCTTAATAAAATATTAAACAAGAAAAAAATAAAACGCGAAAAACAGCTATATATATTACTTAATCGAGCCGTATGAAAATCGCGAAATGCCTCCCTAAAATAACACATGATTAACTTCCCGAATTAAACAAAGATAAATCAAACAAAGGAAACCTTCATTCCCGCCAAATATACACTAAGGCACTGGGCTTATAGAATGGTACCGATCACCCTTATTCGACTTTCAGATTGGAACTAACTTTAGTATCTTTTTAAAAAGAGCGTTCTCAAATCTTACACCCCCTCTTCCTCTTTTTAGCTGCTTTTTCGGTCGTACGTCCTGTGACCGGCAATTTCATTCCCTTAAGCTCGAAGATTTGGGAGTTTTCTTACTGAGGGCGTTAGCTGTACTATACCGGATGTTTGATTTATGAATTGACCTGTGAGCATCTAAAGCTTAATTTTTATATAAACACAATGGATAAAACTATTCTATTTCTCCTTATAACTAAAGGAATAGGATAATATAACGTCTGTGAAAAAACCTGAGAGCCCTTTTATTCATAACTAGCGACCCGCCCCGGCTTCGCACGGGTGCAATGCTGATACTAAATACACTACAGAAAAACTGTGACTATTTATTTTATTTTTACAACAATTATTACATCGGCCTCCGACGCACTATTTATAGGCACGCTGCCGCCGCCCCGGTCGGCCAGTACCGCCGCAAGCGCTACTTCCCGCAATTTTAAATCTGTAATATCTTCGAAAATATTCATTTAAATCTTGTGCTGTAAAGGACCATATAGATCTATATTAAATCAACAATGTATTTAAGCTATTTAATTGGATAAGGATTAATGCTGTATTGGTTAAAATCGCTTCAAAATTTGCCATTATTTGTCGTAAAAAGTAAATGACAAAAAAATGTTATTGTGGGATATCCATGAGGGATAGACATATACCTTCGCGGAGTTTTCTGTAGACCTTTTCAATGTGTACAAATAATTAGTACATTATTTTGATAAATCTCGTAGGGTTCAGCCTGCGTTTGCAATGTAAGCGGAAAAAAATATGATAATTAACGACATCACATTAGAAACCTCAAAAATAACAGTATTTCTCCACTATTTAATGGATGTTATTATACATATAAACCTTCCTCTTGAATCACTCTATCTATTGAAAAAAACCGCATCAAAATCCGGTGCGTAGTTTTAAAGATTTAAGCATACAAAGGGACATAGGGACAGAGAAAGCGACTTTGTTTTATACTATGTAGTGATAGTGATACTGGTATTTGAATCATTCTTTCTTGCAATCAGGAAAAACAGACGCTACATACCTCCTTTCACAGATCAAACGTTATATTACAGTATAATGAGTTTATTTGATTATTCTTTTGTTTCCTAATAATGGGAAAATCGTTCAATATTTTAATACATTTTAACGGTATTTCATATACCATATGTTAAAACTACCCTTAACACGTCTGGTTTTGCTTACATAATAGACTTTCGTGGATAGTGATAAACAATATAACTACCCTGTTCCCACGGAATATCTATTCACAGAGTGATTATTTAATTATTCATTTTAACAGAATATAGTTCACACTGGATGGTGTAAAATAATTAATATTTGTTCCATTACATCATGAGATGGGCTCAGAATCGGCGTATTTTCATCGATGGAGCTAGAATATTATTGCTTGTTATTAAATTTTGCACAAACTATTTGATGAATCGATCCGAAATTTTTACCACATATTTTAAGCACTAAAAGACCGAACTTTTTACGTAACAACAAAGTCGTAGGTTGCATTTAGCAATAGTTATTGTTAATTGAATATTATAGCAATTTTGACCTAGATTTGTATTATTTTGAGCAACAAATGAAAATATCGAGATCAGTAAAAAACCAATTTGTAGGTTTTTCAATTCTCTACAAGATGGCTATTCCATTTTGTCCAAAAATTTCTTTAGTTTTTGCTGGTAAGGGACAAATTGCAAAAAAATGCATTTTTCGACCTTTAATTGTATACAAAAAGTTTATAGCACAAAATCTCGTGCTGATAACATATACGTTTTATTTCTATAGGGCCTATATTACCCGAAAATCCGGGTTTCTGCCTGGATGAATAAGTCTTCCCAACTAGGTTTTTTCTTCGCTTATTTGACTGGAGCAGGGGCGGATCCAGCCTCTCTCTTTGGGGGGGGGGGGCGGTGACATCACAAAAGTACATTATAGCAAGTGAAAGCAAGTTGTCGACGGGGGGGGGGTATAGCGGAGACATTCCCATTTCTAGTGTAAATGGCAGGGTCGTGCCTATTTTTCTGAATTTGAAACTCTTGGAGAGGAGGGGATGTCAGCAACATACACATTCCTAGTATAAGAGGCAGAATCGGGTCTATTTTCCTGAACTCAAAACTATTGGGGGGTGCTATCGCACAAAAAAAACAAGTTGTCAACAGGGAGGGAGTGTCAGCAGCATACACATTCCTAATATAAAAGGCAGAATCCGTTCTATTTTCCTGAACTCAGAGCTTTTGGGAGGGGGGGGGGCGAGCATACACATTCCTATACTCTATTCAAGAACTAGAGAGAGTAATAAACCTGTTACCGAAATCCCCAACGTACTTGCTCCAGTACCGCAGGTAACGGAGGACCTCCGTAAATCTAATTATATTTAAATATTATAAGCTTTTATAAATTTACTGCAATAATAAAATTTCTGATAGTTCATTTTTATTTGTCAGTGAGAAAAGTACACCTTACAGTGTGTCCTTAGTGATTTATCTTGTTTGTGCTTGTCTTTATATATTATTTAAGATTAGTAAGATATCGAAAAAATATGGCCTCCACTTCTACATTTATTCCAAAATCGTTAAACCAAGGCATTTTTCCTCAATGAAAAACTTATTACCATGAATGCTTATGATTCCCTAACATATCAATATCTAGATAATAATGTTAAAAGCTCTGTTAAGATGTGTTCCAACATGACAGGAAAATCTACTATGTACCGAATACTGAAGCAGAAAAAACAACTGGAATGTTTCGTACTCCCCCATTCGATCACAGGCAAATGAAAAACCTCGTTGGAATTACCTGAAATTAAAAGAACTGAGCTCTAGAAATTGCTCAGAGAACTTAATTTTTGATGGAAAAAAACCAGATAGGAAATCTGTTCTTATAGATCGTCCGGAAAATGTCTGTTGGAGAAGGAAATATCTCTCTCAAGTAAAAGGCAGAGTTGCTAGAAATAATACAATGTACAAACTTAGTAATTTAACTGAACTTTTGAAAGATTTTTTTGAACAAAGTTACTGCGAAAAATTGGGCAAAATCCATATAATAAAAGAATAAAATAAAATGTGGAAACTCAATTAATTGAGCGACCATAGCTTCACTGAATTTGATTACGAATTAGATACGTAATGTTTACCAGTGTAAACACAATTTGTTTTTGTTGTATTTTATTGTTTAATATTGTTTACATATATTTTTTTTATATATTTTTATTTTAGTGTGTCCCATGCTTTAATTTTATATATGTTTAATTCCAATTAGCCGTAATTTCTTTATTATTTTATTATTATATTTGTGTCTTTTTCTTAAGCGTGTAGAATTAACACGTTTATTTTATTTTTTTAAGCCTATATTCATAAGCGGATATTTCATATAATAAAGGAAATTAAATTAAGATGCCAGTGCAATAGAAATAAAAATAAGTAGATCTAATTTTAACTGTATCATATAAAAATTAATTACATTTAAATCACTTTTTAGTGTTTAATTTAAGAAATAAATAAACTGAAACGTCAAATTTCCTAAAAATCTTTATAATTAATGATAAAATGAGCGATAGCTCCCAAAAAAAAATTTAATATTATATGGACGAATTTATTTTTTTATATATGTTTAACTTCTTTTCTTTTTGACAATGAGTATTTTGTAAGTATTTAAATTGTAACTTCGAATTTTTTGAAAGAATAAGGCTACGTTTTAGTCTGAATGTGCCTAAAACGGTTTTTGTGCCAAAATTAAAAATAATAAAAATACAGTTGTGATTTGTGTTAAATATGTCAAAATTATCTGTATTTTGTACTGTATGTGAATTATTAAGAAATCATAAGAAATAAAATAATAATATAAAAACTTTTTATTATAAATTTATTACCGAAATAATATTCTATGTCATAAATACTTAGTGATAAAATACACCTCTTTCCGACGCCTATGACAAGGATTAAAATCCTTTTTAACACTTCCAAATGTCTATTGTTATCCAACCCAAATAGTCCATTATTATAGACCGGTATTTTTGATTATAAAATTTCTAACCCATTCCTAGGAAAAAAATATATATCTAACAGATTTTGCCAAAGACACCGAACTAAAGAACACAGGTAGTTTGCGAAGGAAAAAGGGTAAAAAATGATTTATTACTCTCCCTAGTCCTTGAATTAACTATAGTATAAAAGATAAAATCGGGTATATTTTCCTGAACTCAAAGCTCTTGGGGGGGGGGGCGATCGCCCCCACCGCCCCCCCCTCTTGGATCCGCGCCTGGACTGGAGTATATGCTAAGATGGCAAAAACGCTTATTGTAAAAAGCATTTTCTAAATGCAAATTACCAATTTTTCCTATATATTAATGTCGTATACTTTTCCGGACTTTCATTAATATTTATTAATTTTTTCCGGGATCACATTAAAATTTATGATTTACTAAAAATTTCCGAGCTACAAAATTTTATCTTTCAATTAAAAGAATGATAAAAATAATACAATAAAAATTTAAAAATGCAAACATATTTATTTAGTAATTTCCTTTCTTGGATAATAAAATGTACGAAACTTAAACATTAATCACCACTTTTATGACAAAAATGTTTACTTTACGCCCGAATACGCAAATGAACTTCGAACGATGGCGCAAGGTACCGATTTGGTGTTAAATATACACTTTACACCACTAACCGACATTTTATGATGATATTTTACAAACTAGAAACTGGGTCAATAGTGATTTGGCGTACTTTGTTTTTGTTTCTTCTTGACAAGTATCGTTGCTCTCAGAATACACTTTTATTAATTCGAACATTTCAAAACTTTCATAAGTTAACTCGTTTCTGAAAAAATTGGTGTTTCAAGTGTTAATGTTGTCTGTAACGCGAATATCGATATGAAAGTGTCGGTTTCTCGTTTAGTTTTTATTACACTAGTTGTGTCATCTAACTTATTTCTAGAAGGTAATGCTACAGAGTAAAGTTTGAGACTAAGACGTACTGATAGGACTCGTCTATATATACAGGGTATAAAGGAAAAGAGTATAACAAATTTTAATTTTTCCGTCTTTAGGTCACCGTGTTAGATCCGCCATTTTAAATATTTTTTATTTGTATATATATATATATATATATATATATATATATATATATATATATATATATATACAGTGCCTTCATTTCAAACGAACCATCCTTAATAACTTTCTTAATAGAAAAATTTAAAAAAAAGAAAAAACACGTCAATTTAGATATACAGGGGGAAGTTTAATTTTGCATTTGTTAAAAGTCTGTCAATCACCTCCTCACCTCCAGCTAACCTCACTTTGATATGTCAAATGGGAACCCCCACCTTGTGACACATCATTGTAAGCAGCATAAAATTGTCTATCCAACCGTATAAAAAAAATTAAATCGGTTGACGTACAAGCGAATAGTGTGCAAAAATGTCTTGTAATAATGCATAATATATCGGCCTCGAGCTTTGGTATGTCAAATGATTACTCTATAGTGTGATACATCATTTTAAAGGACGTACGATCTGCTATCCAACGATGTCAAAAAAAAACGTTATAGGCAATTAGGATGCAAAAATGTGTGTTAAATATAAGCAATTTATTCAGTTTTATTCAGTTGAAGAAAATTATTTTATTAAATGTTCAAAATGTGCGCCGTTATTAGCGAGACAATAAAAAAGCCTATTTTGAAATTCCCCACGAACATTGGCAAGGGTTTCTCTGCTAATTCCTCTACATTCCCGAACAATTCGATCTTTTAAATCGTCAATATTTTCAGGTGGGGTTTTATAAACCTTGCTTTTTAAATATCCCCAAAGAAAAAAGTCTAGAGGGGTTTAGGTCTGGAGACCGTGCTAGCGATTCAATTGCACCACGTCTGCCAATCCACGTCCCTGGAAAATGTTCATCAAGCCACTCTCGAACTGCCAAAGCGTAGTGCGGGGGAGCTCCATCTTGCTGGAAATGCAAATTATTTTCATTTAGTACCATAACAGCATTTTCATCCACTTGATTTTCTAAAGATTGCACAATGGCAGGGTATATTGTGTTTTCTAAAAGGTTTAAATAAATTTGCCCAGTTAAATTATTTTCCAAAAAAATTGCCGATGATTTCATTGCCATAAATTCCTGCCCACACGTTAATTTTTTCGGGATATTGAGTATGCCCTTCTCGGAAAAGGTGCGGATTTTCATTATCCCAGTATCTGCAGTTATGTCTGTTAACCAGTCCATTTAGAAAAAAGTCGATTCATCACTAAAGCAGATATTCTTAGGTAAATGGGGGTCCTCGTCAATTCGTTGGCACATTAATTCGCAAAATTGAATTCTCCTATCAAAATCGTCTTCTCCGAGTTCTTGAAGAATTTGAATTTTGTAGGGAAGAAACTTATTTTGTTTTAAAACTTTATGCACAGAGCCAGCAGAAATGTTGGTTAAATCTGCGACCTTTGAGATGGATAAAGTTGGATCTATTGCAAACTGTCCTAGTACCTCGATTTGGCATGCTTCATCTACAACCCTTTTCTCAATATATTTTTTATTACAAACGGATCCCGTTTCTTCAAACTTTCGTGCCAATTCCAGTACATATTTATGGCCCACGTTTTTGTCTTGATGCCTCTCGTTAAATGCTCTGGCGGTTCTACGAGCGCACCGATCTTCAGCTCCATAGAGAAAAATTATTTCTATTCTTTCGGCTAGCGTATACACCATTTATATTCACGTTTTAACTAGGCGTCACAATGACAATTTTAACAATAATAAACAACTGGTGTTTAAAGATCTTAAAAATTTTATTTATTGCAGTGATTTTTTGTTCCTATCAGGTACCGCAAAAATATCATTGAAATAAATACACTAGATTGATTAGACTGCAATGAATTTTGCGATGAATTTTAAAACAGGCTTAGTTTTTTTCTCGTAAATATTTTAACTGTTTATTATTTTAAAAAAATATTTATTTTAAATTAAAATAATATTTTACTCTATGAAGTAGCCATTTGACATAATAAAGTTTAATGTGATAAGGTGTCTATTATTACCACACATCTTTTCTTACTATTCGCTTGTACATCAACAGATTTTGTTTTTTTTATTGGCTAAATAGGAGATAGTATGCCCTTTAAAATGATGTATCACACTATAGGGTAATCATTTGACATACTAAAGTTCGAGGCCGATATATTATGCATTATTACAAGACATTTTTGCACACTGTTCGCTTGTACGTCAACCGATTTAATTTTTTTTATACGGTTGGATAGACAATTTTATGCTGCTTACAATGATGTGTCACAAGGTGGGGGTTCCCATTTGACATATCAAAGTGAGGTTAGCTGGAGTTGAGGAGGTGATTGACAGACTTTTAACAAATGCAAAATTAAACTTCCCCCTGTATATCTAAATTGACGTGTTTTTTCTTTTTTTTAAATTTTTCTATTTAAGAAAGTTATTAAGGATGGTTCGTTTTGAAATGAAGGCACTGTATATATATATATATATATATATATATATATATATATATATATATATATATATAATCCGCTGAGCAGTCGTTTTTGAGATACTTAGATTTTTATGTTTTTATTAGCTTTTACCCGAGATTTTGTTCGCCTGAAACTTGGGAAATCAATTTCTGTAAAATGTCGAAATCGGTCCTGGTTTCTCGAAAATTAATTCATCTATATTACTCCTGATAACTCCTTTTCATGTCCGTAAAGATTCATTGAAATCAGTTCAGTTGTTTCAAATATTAGCCCGTACAGGCATAAATTTGATCGCGCGCGCAGTCTCCTCGTGGTATGTCTTGGAAAACACTAATGCCAGCGATGAAAGTTTATTATTATTTGCGATAAAAAACTTCGAAGAAAAATTTGACCTGAACGTTTTTTATTGCACTTTTCCCTCCTATTAATGAGGCAATAAAAACATGGGCGTGTTTAAAAGACCAGAATAGTGTTTCGTCTCGCGAATGTGGCACCACCTACAAAAACTCAAAAACTTTATCTACGAAATTTTATGCCTCCCTCCACGGCGAACAACTTTTATTTAGAATTTTGTTTATATTTCTCATCATTTTGAAATTTTCGAGGTGGCAATTTAAGTAGGACACTATGTATATATATATATATATATATATATATATATATATATATATATATATATATATGCGCGGATCCAGGGGGCGGTAGGGGCGATCGTCCCCCCCAAAGCTTTGAGTTCAGGAAAATATACCTAATTTTGCCTCTTATACTATAGTTTATTCAAGAACTAGAGAGAGTAATAAATCATTTTTTACCCTTTTTTTCTTCGTAAACTACCTGTGTTCTTTAGTCCGGTGTCTTTGACAAAATCTGTTAGACACACATATTTTTCATAGGAATGGGTTAGAAATTTTATAATCAAAAATACCGGTCTTTAATAATAGACTATTTAGGTTGGATAACAATAGATATTTAGAAGTGTGAAGTGTTAAAAAGGATTTTAATCCTTGGCATAGGCGTCGGAAGGAGGTTTATTTTATCACTAAGTATTTATGGCATGGAATATTGTTTCGGTAATAAACTAAAAATAAAAAGTTTTTATAATATTATTTTATTCCTTATGATTTCTTAATAATTCACATACATTACGAAATGTAGATAATTTTGACATATTTAACACAAATCACAACTGAATTTTTAATATTTTTAATTTTGTCATAGAAACCGTTTTAGGCACATTCAGATTAAAACGTAGCCTTTTTCCCTCAAAAAATTCTAAGTTCTAATTTAAATACTTACAAAATACCCATTGACAAAAATACAAGAAGTTAAACTTATTTAAAAAAATAGATTCGTCCATATAATATTAAAATTTTTTGCGGCTATCGGTCATTTTTTTATTAATTAAAAACATTTTTAGGACATTTGACGTTTTAATTTATTTATTTTTTACACCATCTGCAGAATTACAATTAAACACTAAAAAGGGATTCAAGTGTAATTAATTTTTATACGTTACAGAAAATTTAAATAATAAATTGTGTTTACACTGGTAAACGTAACTATTTCATAATTAAAGTCGGTGAAACTATCTTTACTCAAATTGATTATAATTGGTCCCTCTATCTTACCGATCATGAGATCGAGTTTCCACATTTTCTTTTATTCTTTTATTATATGGATTTTTCCCAATTTTCTACAGTAACATAATTCAAAAAAATCTTTCAAAAGTTCAGTTAAATTACTAATTTTGTAAGTTTTGTTATTTCTAATACTCTACCTTTTACTTGAGAGAGATATTTTTTTCTCCAACGGATATTTTCCGGACGATCTATAAAAACAAATTTCCTATCTGGTTTTTTCAGCAAAAATTAAGTTCTCTGAGTAATTTTCAGAACTCAGTTCTTTTAATTTCAGGTAAATCCTGATCTTCATTGATTTTAGTTAGAATTTTGTCGACGGTTGGGATCTGCTTCCCATAATAAATGTATGTACAACTCCTTTTATTACAATTTACGTCTCTTCTTCCAACGAGGTTTTTTGTCTGCCTGGGATCGAATGGTGGCTTGGAAGTACTAATAATTCCAGTGATTTTTTCTCCCTCAATATTCGGTACATAGTAGATTTTGCAACTCCTGCCATGTTGGAACACATCTCAACAGAGCTTTTAACATTATTATCTAGATATTAATATTTTAAGGCATCATAAACATTCATCGTAATAAGTTTTTCGTTGAGGAAAAAATGCCCTGGTTTAGCGATTTCGGAATAAATATAGATGTGGAAGCCATATCTTTTGGGTATCTCACTAATCTCAAATAATATATAAAAATAAGCACAAACAAGATAAATCACTAAGGGCACACTATAAGGTGTATTTTGCTCACTGACAGAAATTCAGTTAAACTATTAGAAATTTTATTGTTGCAGTAAATTATAAAAGCCTATATTGTAAATATCCCTTACGGATTAACAAATTTACAATGGAATAAGAAATTGCATAATGAAAAATCCAATCGATTGCCGCAAGATTCGTCGCGATCCGACGGATAGAATGCCGGTAATCGCACAATGCAATTTTCTTATATAGTTCCGGCGTAAACGAAAAAGTGTCCAATCAAAAGTTCGCTTTGTTCTGATTGGTTACACACAAGAGAGTAGAGCCAGCTCTCGGAAACTATATAAACCCCATGTTTTGTGCAATAGTCAGCCAAAACGTCACTGCCAGTATTTTATGCTCAAGGAAGAGACAGAAAATCACGTAACATCAGTTTTGAAGAGAGAAAACATCAGTTGTGAAGAAAGAACGTTAGCCCAGAAAATATCAACCTCGACGATCTTTTTAGACGGCTGCGTGGCTGAAGGATTATTTCTGCTAATTTTAAGTTTAAAACAAAGCACCTCCGAGGCCCCTGGACGAATTAGTAGCTTTTTCCCGGGAAATTGCCAAAGGCTGGGGTGCCTGAAGACTAAAAATAATTTAATTTTTGTTTTTGCTGAAATCGGATTTAAATACGGTGTATCGGGGTTCCTCTGATTTAAATTTTCAAGTTAAGGTAAGCTAGGTTTTCTAAACCTCAGAGTCCGATATACTAGAGTTCGAAAGACGGGTGTTATTCGTAATTGTATACACGAACTGGGGTTGCAATTACGGATCACCGTCATAAACTTCGCGAAACAAATTAAATAAAGAGTGTTCCCAATAAACTCACCTTCCAAAGACATTAAAGGTTCGCAAAAGCCTTGAACCATCCCCATATATTAAACAATACCAAAAAAGTACTTAGAAAAGCATTTTCTAAGGTTGGTCCCGCACGAATTTTTTTCTAAATTGGTAAACACTTAAAAAAATTTGGCATACAAAATTCGAGCGCGAAAAAATTAACAGAAAAGTCCCATCAAATCACCGTGACATAAAATATCGTGAAATTCGGAGAAGGCAGCGGATTTCGGATACCAACGAGAAATACAATTAAATTTGCGAAAATCTTTTCCGACCAAAAGACAAACACTTGACAAATTTAGATTGACTTTCTCGTACAAACAAACTTTCACACAGTACATTCAAAAGTTGCAACCAACCAATCTAATTTTCCAATAATTAGATTATCCCAATCATATTGCACAAGGCCCGTAGAGCACTTCAGCTCACCTCCATACGCGTCTTGTATTAAATTAAAATCCCCATTTTGACTTTTGGCTCACACAAAAAACAACAAAACTTCAAAACTCTTCAAAATTTAAGAGCATAAAAAAATGGCTCAACAATTCCCAATGCCACAAATAAACAGCAAGAAAGGTGAGGAGGCCTGGATCTTTCCTGGGTCGGGAGGTTACGGTGGGTCCTTTCCGGCACCCCTTGGGTGCCTTTCCTTTCGCCAACCAACACAACAACCACAGCACCACAGTGAACAGATTCAGAGGAATCTTATCGATTTAGACAACCCCGTTACGAATACTGCAAGACTCGGCAGACAATTCATCGATTTCGAAAACGAATCGTACTACGAGGTTTCTTCAAAAATTACATCGATTGATCCCCTGGAAAATCATTCACAATTCAACCATTTGCCTGGTTTACGACCTTTGGGTCAACGAAACCAAACGCTCGCGTCTACAGAGAGACACCCCGCTAACTCATTTGATTCACACATGGAATTTACTACGATCGATTCACTTCAAGAGTCAACTCAATTCCGTTCACCACAACCAAAAATCCAAATTAAAAAAAATCGACTGAGCCAAGTAGTGCACAAATGAGAGAAGCACAAAACCGTAGGCGGTCCTTTCTCCGATACCTATAATATTTAGATATAATTAAACATAATTAGATTTACGGCAGTCCTCAGTTATCTGCTGCACTGGAGCCGGTACGTTGGCGGTTTCGGTAACAGTTTTATTATAATCTCTAGTTCTTGAATAGAGTATAGGAATGTGTACGCTTGCGATCGCCCATCCCTAGAGCTTTGATTTTAGGATTTTGCCTCTTATATTAGGAATGTGTATGCGGCTCGCATTCTCCCCCGATCGACAACTTGTTTGTTCTTGTGATCGCCACCTCCCTCTCCAAGAGCTTTAAATTCAGAAAAATAGACCCGACCCTGCCTTTCACACGAGAAATGGGAATGTTGCTGGTGTCCCCCCCCCGTTGACAACTTGCTTGCCATACTGTACTTTTGTGATATCACCGCCTCCCCCCCCCCCCCAAAGAGAGTGGCTGGATCCACCCCTAGTGTAGAAGACAAACGGCCGCCATTACTTCAATTTTGGAAATTTTTCGGCTTTCAAATTTATGATTTATATTACCTTAATCAAAAGAGAGCATTAAATTAAGTCGATTAGTCAAGAAAATATAAAATTTTGAATAAAACAATGACTGTATTTTTCTTCAGTACAAAACAATAACCTCAGTTTTAAAATCTGGAAAACTTCATTTTATTTTTTTAGCTATTTCCACTGCATGATTGTGAATGAAATTAGTCATCCATTTAGGAAGGAAAATTTGCATTTTGTAGTGCTACATTTCATACATTTACATTGAAAACAATTTTGATCCATATTTATTGCAACCAATTTACTTTCTTTCAGGATATTCTATTAGATGCTACGAATGCGTGGCCAGTTTAGGTCCTTCAGATTCCAGTCCATGCCTGACCGGTGACGAGAGTCAGCTACGCCGAGTTCATTGCATTGGACCTTCTGTTTGTGCTGCTTACCATTATCAAAGTAAGTGGAAAAATTCGCGTTGAAATTGTTTTCATTTTATCCGCATACACAATAAATCTTTTAAATACGAGGGTAAGATGATAAGTTTTCAGGTCACGTGTAGTGGGACCTCTGGGTTAACCAAAAAAAAACAATTTGTTATCTAGACTATTATTTAATATTGAAAGTTAACTAACATTTTATAATTAATTGTACCCAGTATATGTTAATAAAATTATGTATTACAATCGATTGATCCACAAGTATTGCAGTCAACTGCACTAAGTAAGCCTCCAGATATCAAAGGTGTAAAAAGCGATGAGATAAATGAGCAGAATTCGGGGCCATCCTTTGCGGTTCCTCCAATATAGGGTGTTTCGCAAGATCTGTATGTTATCGAGTTGCCTAAAATATAGAAAAAAAAGCCATTGAGAGAATACCTTGTAATATGGAATAATTCAAATATCTCGAAAACTATAAAACCTATAATTTTCGCTTTAATTTCCTTATAAATTTTAAATGCACTAGTTTCTTTCTCGAAATTTTAACTTCTCTGATTTGGAAAATTGAGGGAAGGATTCATTTTTTAGATCTAACTTTTTGATTCTCAACTATGTCGATAAAATGGATTTTTCTTTTTTTCGACTTCTAGAAGGATTCGTCGACTAGGTATTTTTTTATAATATGCACACCGATTACTCCGGAACGACGGCACCGATTTGAATGAAATTTTTTACATTATGTTCAGGAAATTGCTGCGGTGGTCCTATATTTTTTTGGATGAAATTGGTGCAGTAAAATCAAAGATGGCGCTGATAATATGGCGACCAAAAAAATTAGTTTTGTCAAAATTTCTTCCAAAATTAGTATGTGGGAATTTTCGGGGTCACACAACGAATCAGAAATTATTTGAACTGACAACCCGCCCACAGCGGCCTGCAGCAGCTATTTTCGATTAGATTCGGCCCAATTTTCGAAGGTTCACAGATCGTATGGAAGTGTATTTCTTGGATCCAAAAAATTCACAGGTAAAGTACAAGTATTAAAAAGCATCTACAAATTTTAGCCCCTAATATTTATTTGCCACGCCATTATGAATTTTTGAAAAAAAAAAACGTTTTTTTCATCCGAAATTAATTTTCTTTTTGAGATCGGAAATGATAAATCTAAATCCGATGCATGCATTAAAACATTTTTATCTCTATCCGGTGAAAAGTTATCGCAATTTATTTGGTGCAAAAATTGGTTTTTGCAAAATTTCTCGGCCCACGATCGAAAAAAATTTTTTTTTAATAGGTCTTTAAAATATAAAACAATACAAATAATTTCCATTTCCTGAGGGCTTCTTGTTAGCTATCCAAGAGCAGGTTATTCCGACGAAGAACTATCGCAAGTTCATCATTAGAGATCACTCAATAGAAAATGAGCAATGCAGATATGGCTGTCGAACATCGGAGACAATTCAGCACATAACTGGAGGAAGCCAAGCGTTTGCCACAACCGAGTATAAGGAAAGACACGACTCAACCGCTAAGATACTTCACCAAGAGTTAGCAGAAAAGTTAAACCTATTACAGGTACGGAAAGTGCCTTATTACAAGTACAATCCAGAGCCTATTCTTGAAAACAACCAGTTCAACTTATATTGGGACCAAACGGTTCTAACGGATCAGACAGTAGCTTATAATAGACCAGACATTAGACTAATAGATAAAATTTCTAGACGAACTACACTAATCGACATTGCTGTACCTAACAATAACAATCTAAGGCCAAAATACAACGAGAAGATCGCCAAATACAGAGATCTGGAGGTCCAAATCCGAAGACAATGGGCAATGAACAACGTCCAAACGATTCCCATAATACTGTCAACAACTGGAGTGATACCAAAGAACCTCCTGCAGAACATCAAAAGACTGGGCCTTAGTGAGCATCTGTATAAACCTATGCAGAAAGCAGTTCTCCTTGCAACCGCGAGAACCATCAGAAAGTTCGTAGGAAATATAGCAGACAACGTCACGTAGAACCCGATAACATGGAAAGGATTCCCACAGAGCGTCATAATTTTGGTGTCTTTATATGCCTGGTATGAGTAAATAATCCCTGGAGGGAGTGCGATGCAGTTTGGCTTGTAGGTCATTATAATTTCCATTAAAATTGAGCACTGTATCTTAATTAGGAAATCGGAAAATTGAGGTTGAATTTTCAACTTTGACATCGAATTTCTCGGAAAATAAAAAACTCACAGATTACGGGTTTGGCATACTTTTTTAGAATAATAATACCTATATTTATGTTAAATTTTTAATCGGTAATTTTTTAATAAATGTCTTTTTAAAAAAAAAAAACAAAACCATAAATTTTCTCGAAAAAAAAAAAAATCTCGATAAGCCACCTATTCATTCATTCATTCATATCAGCCCGTTTTCATCCACTCCTGAATATAGGCCTCTTCCATATTTTTCCATTTCTGTCGGTCCGTAGCGATCCCCATCCAGTTTTTTCCGGCAATTTTCTGGATGTCGTCACGCCATCTCTTTTGGGGCCTGCCAACACTTCTCTTGTTCTCTCTTGGCCGCCATGCTGTTATCTTGTATGTCCATCTGTCTATGTCATGTCTTGCAATATGTTCAGCCCATCTCCATTTTAGCTGCGCTACTCGTTTGCTCACATCTGTTATTTTCGTTCTTCTTCTGATTTCTTCATTTGGAACTCTATCCCGTAAACTAATTCCCAGCATAGCTCTTTCCATTGCTCGTTGTGTAACCCGAAGCTTATTAATGGCTTTACATGTTAGGGAGGTTGTTTCAATACCATAAGTAAGAACTGGCAGGATGCACGACTCGTAGACTTTTCTTTTCAGACTTATGGGGATGTTACTGGATTTAAGAATGAATCCGAGTTTGCCAAAAGCTGCCCAGCTGAGACTTATTCTTCTAGGAATTTCAGCCGATTGGTTTTCCTTCCCTATTTGTATTTTATGCCACCTATAACTTATATTATATGAATGGATGGGTTTGTTTGAAACATTTTTTGATACAACTTTTACTTTTTGAGATAAACTTAAAAAACCGAAAATCGTGACCATTTTTGGTCCGCCATTTTTTTTGCTCAGGTCTTTCAGAGTTACCATCAAGATATGTTTTATAGGATGCCAAAATGAATACATTCCACCAAAAAAACCAATGTTACATTTTTGTTACTGACGAAACCATATTTTCCATGGAGTAAAAACATTGAGCGGAACTAATTTCGACCAAAATGATATGAGCTCACCGCAAAAACTTCCTGAACATAAACGTAAGAAGTTTCATATAAATGTGTGCCGCATTCCTGAGCAATCGGCGTACATATATAAAAAACATACATAGGGGTCGAAATTAGAGAATTCTGTTAAAAAGGGAATTTAGATCGACAGTGATTTATAATATTTTCAGTCACAATTTATGGTCAAAAAATAAACTGACATAATTGGATTAAATATTTTCAATCTTTATAGATCTACTCTATTTTGTACTTATATTTACCATTAAGCAAATCAATGGAATATTTTGCACAAACGTGGGCTAAGTCTCCAGTACAATTTTGTTTGTTAAACTTGGCGATTTGTGCCTCTGTTGGGTTTTTGGGGCATGCAGCGTCTTCACCTGTGCAATAATAGCATTGCAAAGCATTGGAAAGACCTAAAAGATTAAAGGGAAAAGTATTAGATTTTCTTACAGTATATTATAGAGTAAAATAATTCTTATCATCTAACATAAACGTAAAGAAACAGCATATTCTAAAGCCCTCACTGATTGTAACAAATTAAGGACGCCAAAGAAACTTCTGGATGAAGCTACGTTAAAAGATCGAAAGCACTTCTGAACCATCACACCGCTACAAGATTTTGACTAAGCATCCCCTTGATCCTATCGGAACACTACGAAAATCGGATAAAACTTAATCAGAGCCTGACAGGGATACCTTGGAAATTCTCATTTAGAAGCATCTGCTAGACCCTGACATTATTTCTGACGCTTCATAAAACATTGAAGCCAATTTTCCAACTCCAACCAGAATTGACAAATTGCAAACAAGGTAACAACCCACAACAGGATACTATGAGCTATAGAATCGTTTTAGAGCTAAAATATACCGGAACCCATGCGGCAATGCTTCTAAAGCAGAGCAAAGAACTCATCACTTCGGTGCTCTGCAGAATTCTAAGAGCAATCATAACTTTAGGATACCTATCTTCGGCGTGGAAAAGGTCCTAGTTTTTTAGACTAATTAAACTGAGGTCTTTTTGCTGAAGCTGACAGAGAAATTAGTTGTAAGGCATGTGCAGGAAACATTTTAAAAGAGAGAGCACTACATTCCAGTCAATATGCCTACCTAAATCACTTAATAATCAGAATAGAGTCTGCCACGAATAACTAAGAAATAGTGCTAACAGTCTTGCTTGATATTGGAAGTACATGTTACCATATATCCTTTATTTCCATGACAACGTCTGCTAGAAGACACTTTATACAGTTAGATACAAAACATGCTTTAAGGCAAACGAGCACAATCCAAACTGTTGAAGAAAACCGTAGAAATGTCAGTAGCCAAAGGCTGCCCACAGAGAGAGTTTCCCTCCTCCTCTGGAATATGATGGTCTATAACCGACTGGTAAACCTCAACGACGAAGAATTTTATATCCAAAGACGGGTATGCTGACAATCTCATCATTGAGGAGCATGAAAAAAAAATTATCAAAACTTCTGCAGGCAACTTATATCCTTCACTAAAAGAAAGATTATAGAATTAAATCTACTAACTCTCTTCAATACATAACTGCAGATGAGCCAAGAAATTAGATCCTGAATGAAAAGCTGACTAGTGACTCACACTTGCAGAATTGATCTCTAAATGTAAAATGTCCATCATTGCAGCAAAATGGTCACTGGACAAAACGTGGACCACTTATTGGGCACTGGTTGTACACTGAAGTAGTAACACCCATGACAAACTATGGTTCAGTTGTATAGAGGATAAAAATTATCCAGAGGCGGGCCACTTTGTAGCTCTCGAAACTCCAGAGATTGACCTGCTTGTGTATCACAGGAACCTTGAAAAGCACCTCGACAGCAGCCATGGAAGTCCTACTAAACCTTCCCCCTTGATAAAATAGCCAGGGCTGAGGCGAAGGTAGGGGCATAAAGACTGGATAAATTCAAAGCCTGGTGCACTGAACCTGCCCTCTTACACACCAGTGTTAAAGATATGATGGCGAACTCATTGTTAGAAATGACCAGTGACACTATGCCAAGGGCCTATAACTTTGACAGATCGTAGAACATTCATACTGACTGGAAGACAGGATCTGATCGATCAGTCAGCCAGGAAACCTCGTTTGGTTTATAGATCGGTCCAAAACTGACAATGGTACAGGAGCAGGAATACACGAAGCCACATCCAGAGTCAACATAAATAAGCACGAGGACAACACACCACGGTATTCCAAGCCGAAATACATGCTACGCTAGAAAAATATTTGATTGAAATGCATGGTGATAAAAAGGAGAAATATATATGCTATTTTTAAGCACTGGAAAAGAAATATTTGAATCGGTCAACTCAATTAAACAATGGGTGAAGAACTATTATTGTCGGGAGTAAAAGACGTATTAAAAATTAGTCTTTATCATAAGAATGTATCATACATCATCGGGAAAATTCTTTTGAGCAATAATTTGGTGCTAAACAGGCTTGATGAAATGACTAAAATGTCATTAGGCGATTATTTGAAGCCATGCAAATTTTTAATTCGTGTCGATAAGTCAACTCTACGAACTAGCTAAGCACTACTCTTATTATACGTTTGATTCATTAAAGATAGTCCAAGAGCTCAGTAGATTTCGTAGCCGATGATCCTGATTACAATCGAATCGAATTTCCTGTGGAACCTTGTGGTGGACATCCTGTTGAGTGAACTGAATGATGTCTGTTTGTATACACAGGCCTATGTAGATGACCTGGTCATATTGTGCCCTGGTCGCGATATCCGGGACCTAGAGGGGCCAATAATGCGAGTCTTTCGGATGACGGAAAGATGATGCCACAGGGAAGGGCTCGGAATAAACCAGGACAAGGCCAAGGTGGTGCTCTTTACAAAAAAGAGAAAAATGTGGAGACTTCCCACAACTACATTGGTGGGAAGGCCTCTTCAATTTAAGGGGACAGTTAAATACCTGGGAGTAATTCTGGACTCACGACTGAGCTGGAATGATTATATTGAGGCTCGAACCAAAAAAGCCATATGTTCTTTCTGGGCTTGTAAACGAACCTTTGGGTGCACATGGCGACTGACACCTAAAGTGCTATTTTGGATATATACTATGGTGATCCGCCTCATGATAACGTACGCTTTAATTGTATGGTGGCGTAGTACAATACAGCGAAAACACATTTTTCAACTTGACAAAGTTCAAAGAATGGTTTGTGTGGGAATATTGGGTGCGATGAGGACTGGCCCCACCAGAACTCTTAAAGTTCTGGTGAACCTGTCTCCTCTTCACTTATACATAGAGAACTAGGCCCTGAAGACTGTTTATCATCTCAGTTGCCTAGGACATCTTGCAGGTGTCTTGGAATAGAATGTCAAAAACGACCCGACGTGTAGATGGTGTTTGGAGGAGGAAGAAACTGTTGACCATGTCCTCAGAAAGTTCCCAGCAGTCAACGGACTCAGACAAAGATATTTCGAAGATACAATTTTGTTATCGGAAACAGTTAAGCAAGTTCAACTAATGAGGCTGCTTGGATTTACAAAGACGATCGGCCTCGAATGACCTGCAGCTATGGTGGGATATAAGGGGCCCAATAGAGGCCTAGGCATCGATGATTTAGCATCACCACCCCTTTTTCATTCATTCATTCATTCAACATATATCTATTATTATTTACTAATTATAAAAATGTAGTCATAAAATAAATACCAGATTAGCATAAGCTTCGAACATACCCCTGACGCTGAATGACGTAATAATATTTTTATTTATATTTGAAAAAATGTTGATAAACAGTAGATATTTAATTTCTTGGTATAGACATATTGATTTTATTTTATCCGTTTCTAACTGCATTATTTAAACGAGTATAATCGGTACGTCAATTCTGAAAACAAAGTATGAATATATGGTTGCCTAAATTATTATTATTGTTATTTCCAATATATAAACAATATCTAACAATATTTACCGATAAAAATAAGTTTTTAAATCCTCTTTTTGTTAATATTAATTGCAAACATCGCATTTATAGTAATTTCTAACACTTAAAAACACCAAAAAAAGTCACAAGCAATTAAACTGAAATACGAGATAAGTAAATATGTTTATGTCTGTCAAACATCAAAAAAGCGTCTCCCCCCTGACCATAAACAGCCATCAAATAAATCTATTGTTGTTTAAATCTCGGATATGTTCGAAGAGCATAAGGAACTTCAGTTACTATAACTATTTTTGCATGTGTTGGTACGTTGCCTCAGTTTTTTTAATTCTAATACTTTTTATATATTTCTTCAATATATAATGATACATTATTTTACAAAAAAAAAATTCTTAATTATTGACAATTTTTTTGTTTATAACAAATTTTCTGGCTATTTTTTGCGAATCCACCGTCGTAATCAGGATGTAAAAATACATATTAAAAACTTTTGTGGAGCCATGTCTCTTCAGCGGCTACGAAATACGACTGGGCTCCCTGACTAAGAAAAAAAAGTTTCAAAAATTTATTATTTGCTAGAAACTTGGACACCAATTTCTTAAATTGTTAAAGTTTTTTTTTTCCAACCAATTAATGGAATTATTTGACCAATTATCACAAATAAGTGATATATTAGATTATATTTTTATTTTATCAATCTATTTGAGATGAGGTGCTATGTTCGTATAACTTCATCTAACTATTAAATGACAGGCAGTTCAGCAAATATTTTTGTCCTTATTAGAAAATATTATAAACTAGATTTTGGGGTGTAAATAAAAACATATTAAAATCATGGTTTTGCTACTTCAACGCAATGCTTATCAAGTTATATCATGACAAATCTAATTTAGCAAAAATTATTTTGAAATACTTTTATCTAGCTGTTTTAAATGATAACTCACACAACACAATACAAACTCTTTCTAAGAACCAAACTTGGTTATCCGCGTACCACAGAAAAATATCTCTCTAAGCATAGTGCCAAATTTCTACTTTCTATGTCAAATAGTTTTTAAAAAATAGGGCCGGGAGGAATAGATGGACATAAAGACGAGTGATCTTGCTGAGGTACGGGATCATGAAAACGAAATAATTGACATTGTTGTTTTTAACCGCGGAAGCAACCATTTCAAATAACATTATCTTGTTAGAAAATAATTTCTCAGACATATTTTTTTTTAAATATTCTTTTAAAAGCTAGTTGAATTTGTGATGCAATAAACATTATTTTGGTAAAGAGGCTCATCTTAGGAATTACAGAACTTACCAAGTGCCAAAAAGAACACTGAAAGATATATATTTAAATGCATTTTTAAAACAAATTACTGTTTTTCCGTTTGTTACGTTCATATATATATAAATTGCTTAAACCACTTAAAATGATTTGATTGATTGGCTTCAAACACATTGTTTTTAAATTTTCATAGATAATACAAAAAAGGTAAGTCCCCTCAGAAAAACTTTAATTTTTGTATAAAAAAAATCCCCAACTAATATATTTTAATCCTTCAAATATGACCTTATTATGTTTATTTTTTTAAATTTTAAATACCTCACTTTTTCATTAATATATATATATATATATATATATATATATATATATATATATATATATATATATATATATTCATTCATTTCACGAAGAAACACGACAAAAGTAAATTGAGATTATACTATTGAAAAAGCCCACAACGTTGGGCGGAACGTTAAGCACAGAAGTAGTATTAATCTGAAACCTAATTCTAAAAAGTTACCATACAATTATATATTTATATATATATATATATATATATATATATATATATATATATATATATATATATATATATATACCTGCTGCGCGTCACCGGTCCTGTTGCCAGTGTTTGGGGTTGCGTTGCCGAGCTTTAATCTGTTTCGTTACTAAGTGGTACTGGTTGATGTTTTGTAAGCAGATTTTTCCAAGTATTAGGCACACGTTGGCTATCATATCTGCTATTTAAGGTGTTGGGCCTCTTTGCAATTACAATGGCCTCCCTTATAACTCTTGTGGACAGGTTTTCACATCTCGATAGCATTTTTGTTCCCGAGAAATTTATCTTATATCCTGTGTTTAACCAGTGTTGGGCCAGAGCAGAAGACGTTGTTTTTTGCTTGACAGCGTTTATATATTCGTTTCTTCTGGCGCTTATTTTATGGTTGGTTTGATCCACGTAAGATGAGCTGCATACTCCGCATGCAATTTTGTACACTCCCTGATTTTCTGGAGGGATTTTTTCTTTAGGTGTTGGCAAGAGACTTTTTACTTTACGGTTTGTGGTAAAAATGGTACATAAGGAACAAAAGCTTTGGAACTATTCTCTTGGTTTTCGCGATTTTTTGGGACCAAGTGTTTGTTTTTGAGAGCCTTGTCTATATGCTCTTTTTTATAACCGTTTTTTGTAAGAGCGTCTTTGAAAAAATTATTTTGAAATCCTTTTATACAAAAACATACTTTTACAAGAAAATAGTTTCGAGTTAACATCACTTTTCACGCAAATACCAGTCAAAAAACACTTTCTGTAATAGAAAATAAATACAATCTGCCAAAATATATCATCGAATTAGCTAGACACTGTCTTAATAACACCTATTTTACTTATGAAGGCTGACGATATAAATAAGTCGAGGGAGCCCCGATGGGATCGCCGGTATCTCCTGCACTCGCTAACTTATTTATGGAAGACTTTGAATCAAAAGCTTTGGAAACCTCTTCACACAAGCCAAGACTATGGCTGCGTTACGTAGGTGACACATTCGTTATCTGGCAACATGGAGAAGAAAATCTCAAAAGTTTCCTGGAACACATAAACAGTATACATCCAAAAATCAAGTTCACCATGGAGACAGAGCAGGAAAGAAAACTACCGTTTCTGTATATCCTACTGAAAAGAAAAAAGAATGGCTTGCTTTCGTACACTGTCTACAGAAAGCCCACTCACACCAACAGATTCCCAACGCTGATTCACATCACCACCCCGCCCAATTATTTGCAGTAGTGAAATCACTTGCGTTTCGATTGCAGTCCCTTACAGATCAAGAAAATTACCACAAAGAGATGAACATACTGCAAGACGCCCTAACAAAAAACGGTTATAAAAAAGAGTATATAGACAAGGCTCTCAAAAACAAACACTTGGTCCCAAAAAATCGCGAAAACCAAGAGAATAGCTCCAAAGCTTTTGTTCCTTATGTAAAAGGCACCACAGACAAGATCGCAAAAATTCTCAGGAGACACAACATTGAAACCATTTTCACCACAGACCGGAAAGTAAAAGATCTCTTGCCAACACCTAAAGAAAGAACCCCTTTAGAAAACCAGGAAGTGTACGAAATTCCATGCGGAGAATGCAGTTCATCTTATGTAGGCCAAACCAACCGTAAAATAAGCACCAGAAGAAATGAACATATAAACGCTGTCAAGCAAAAAACAACTCCTTCTGCTCTGGCCCAACACTGGTTAAACACGGGACATAAGATAAATTTCTCAGGAACAAAAATGCTATCGAAATGTGAAAACTTGTCCACAAGAGTTATAAGGGAAGCCATAAAAATTGCAAAGAGGCCCAACAACTTAAATAACAGAGTTGATAGCCAGCGAATGCCTAATACTTGGAGAAATCTGCTTACAAAACATCAACCAGTACCACTTAGTAACGAAACCGATTACAACTCGGCAACGCAATCCCAAACAATGGCAACAGGGCCGATGACGCGCAGCAGGTCTCGCAACCTGATTGGCCAGAACCCTTTGGAAAACCAACACGTCCGACGTACACACGGGATCGATAGCACTCGAGTCGCAGGAGTCAATTCGCTCGCAGACGTCATACAGTGAGCTTTAAAAATGGTGAATGAGATTTCACCGAAACGTCAACTGCCTTACAATCCTGAGAGGGACTCAGCATATACACGGGATGCCCGAAAACCTTCGATTATATATTTATATATATATATATATATATATATATATATATATATATATATAAAATAGAATAAAATATTGGCGAAGCGGACGTGAAAATTTGTCAATCTCGTTAATATTTTATTCTATTTTATTTTAAATTACACGGACAAAAACTTATCTACATATATATATATATATATATATATATATATATATATATATATATATATATATATATATATATATATATATATATATATATATATATGGGGGGTCATTTTTGTCAAATCAACAACCTTCCGGCATAGTGTAATTTTTAAGATAAACAAACTTTGTTGGGCTTAAAATTACCGCTAACTTTTTGAGTTTTTAATGCCCTATGGTATGCAATTCTCTTTTTAAATGTTTTTAATGTCGCTGATTATAAATCTACTATTAGCTTTTTAAAGTTTCAAGATGGTGAATCTAAGATGGTTGATTAAATGTGTAAAAGTCATTGTGTCATAATAGTATGAGTAGGACATGTAATAAAGGGTTATTGGAGTCGTTGGTTACGAATTTTCTATTAGTTTTTTAAAATTTCAAGATGGCGAATCCAAAATGGCAGCTAAATGTATAACAATTATTTTATGTCATAAAAGTACGAGTTAGGTAGGCAATTAAGTATTTTTGGAGTCGCTGATTGCGAATATTGAGTTTTAATTTCAAATTTTTACATACAAGATGGAAGATTCAAAATAATGGATCTGATTTTTCAAAAATCTAAATTTTACTTTGATAATTGGTTTAGGGATTTTTTTGAGTCGTTCAGTACAATTTTTGAGTGGATATTTCAAGTTTTCATACCCAAGATGGCCCATTTTTTGAGTATTGCATATTTATGAATTTCAGTTCCGCTGAAATAATAAATTGTTATTAGTAATTTAAATACATTTACCTACTTACATTAACTTTATTGGTTTGTACTAATTCGTTGTTGTACGTTGACCATGTTGTATTTTTTTCCTAAAGTACTTTGTTATACGTAAAGTTTTGCGTAAATCTGGGACAAATCCGTGATCTTTAAGAATTTCAGATACTAAGTATGCTGATTTAAATTTGTTATCAGTAGTGACATTTTTCTTCTCTTAATCGTTTTGTGATGTTTTTATTAAAAATTAACCCTTATATTTTAGAGATGTCTTTTTACCTAAATATACTACTACATATATATAATATAATTATAGATTTATAAAGTATTTACTTCAAATTTAATCCTTATGTTGCACTTTGGATAATGCTAATGTTGACGACACGATAATGCCGACGACATATCAACAAATAAATCAATGCTACGTTTTCTAGATATTTTTAGTAGCACTACAAAATATGTTACATATCTTGAATTACGTATTCCATATGTAAATCGTGTATTTTTAGAAATTAAATACAGACTAAAACTCTTTATTTCTTATTTACTCCAGTCATTTGGTAGTTTTACCTGGAAAGTTTTCCGGGAGTTTTGAAAATTGATAATTTTATAGATTTTGAGGTGCTCTTTTCGAATTTCAACTTTGTCACCTCGTATCTCTTCCGCTCGCGCGGCCATATTGGAAAAATGGCGCCTAATAACAGTTTTTTTACAATTTCTCCTTTCCGACGCATTTTACGATAAAAATATTTATATACAAAATTAAACTAGAGAAAATTTCATTCAATTTGTGTATTTACAATTTTTTTTTGTAAAATCAATTGTTTTTGGCGTACGAGCGCCGCAAAGTACATTTCAATATGCGTTTTGGAAAAAAACTCATTTCCACACCACCGAGGTAGAATAAGCGGCGCGTTTTTTTTTCGTGGTGTCTCCTGTAGGCGTAATCCACATGTGATGCACACTTTCAAATTTAGCGCAATCTCCTTCGCTTTGCTGTTCCTGATGGACCAGGCGTTGCGAGTTCGTCTTGGGCACCGATCGAGACATCGCAGACCGAAATTTCATCCGCATCATCTGTGATGGATATAGCCACAATAAGTCTCAAACGGATGGCATAACTACTTCCGAAGCCGCACGAATGCTACCAAGGTTTTGAATCTTTATTGTTTTTAAGTCCGTATCGTTTTTTTTCACAAAAGTTTTTAATACAATGGTACCTAAACTACCAACGACTCTTGCAGACGGCATTTGCTTTAATCGTGGAATAATTTGATTAGGAGCGATAGCAGTTGTAAGTGTTACACAATGGATACCGCCCATGGCATGGAAAGTGTTATTACCATCTAATGTCTGCGTATTGAAATCAGCGCTGTCAAAAACAAATTGAAAAAATGCGTTATCACCGATATTCAACGGTGCGCGCATAATAGCTGAAACTTCGAAAACATTACCTCGGTGTATGAAGAGCAAAATCCAAGGGATGATAATACATCTATTAATCGCCGAGATCTATACTTATGAAATAAAAATGCAGCTAGTCCAATCTGTAATGATGATATAAAAGATTTCGGCCTTGCTGCTGCAATTATAGAATGGGCGAGAGCAATGTTTTTTTTTCTTCCATTTTTCAAAAGACGCTCGTTTGTTTCTTAAGATCACTCCATCTAGGAAAACATGTAAAGTTTCAGGTATATCTGACTCAGAGTCTTGAAAAAAATTATCTGATGGGGGATAATGTTTTATCTCATAGACCGTAGAGCGAATATCCTCTATAACAATTTCTGCTGCTGTTTTTACAATACGCCGACGTTCTTCTGCATTGTCATTGCTTTTTTGATTGTACCAGGCTTCCGTTAATAGCTTAAACCCTGTATTTCGGAAACAAACCACCCGAGCCTTATTGGCGGTGACGGCAATTAAAATATCACCGTATTTTTTGAGGAGTTGTGCTCTCACTATTTTTATATGTGGACGATAATCACCTTCAATTTTGGCTATCAATTCGCAAGTTCTGAAATACTATTTTTCATTGATAATTTCCGCACACTATACACATTACGCTTGCACAACCGCGCCTGTTTTTGTTTCGCTAAAAACTCTGCTGTTATCTCATCAGCGCATAAAAAACAATGGTCTTTGAATGAGAATGTTGGGTGCGAAGATCGCAGTAGTAGTTGAGGTGTTGTGACATCGCTTCCTCTACGCAATGATGCAGCGATTAACTTTTCATTATGATATCGTTTTTGACATACATCGTGAACCACTATCGATTTTAATCCCGCCAAAAGTTCAACTTTATTGTCTTTTCTTTTAACACTTGACTTACGAAAAGTCTCCAATCCTTTTTCCTTCACTTCAATTGTTTCACTTTCTAATAATGGATTATTACAAATAAAACAATTTACTTTATCAGAAGCCATGGCTCTATAAACACAAACAACACTGTAAGACGATAGACGTATACTGATGACTCAGACTAAACTAAATACTTCTCTTGAGTTCTACATACAGATGTTTCGTTTAAGGTCGAGAGAGGGACCCGACATAAAGGCGATGCATTACTCTTACACCTGTTTTTTTAATACCTGCGACAATAGTAAAATATTTTGGAGAAATATACGAAAAAAACGTGGTGGTGTAGATGAATAATAATTTGCGGCGCTCGTACGCCAAAACTATTGATTTTACAAATTGTTAATACATAAATTGTAGGAAATTTTCTCCAGTTTAATTTTGTATATGAATATTTTTGTCGTAAAATGCGTCGGAAAGGAGATATTGTAAAAAAACTGTTATTAGGCGCCATTTTTCCAATATGGCGACGCGAGCGGCGGAGATACGAGGTGACAAGGTCGAAATTCGGAAAGAGCACATCGAAATCTATAAAATTACCAATTTCCAAAACTCCCAGAAAACTTTCTAGGTAAATCCCTTTTTTTTGACCAAATGACTGGGCTAATTTATATAATGATCCTATGACTATAATTATTTTAAGTGTGGAAGTATGAATCTTATCACAATTCAAAATTTGAACATTTTTTTTTCTTTCCAGCTATAACTCCTGGAGCTCCCCCAGTCAATCACATCACAAGAGGTTGCCAAGCTCTTCGATATGGTGCTACATGTGAAGATATTTTTCACCAATTGAGGGCCAGAGATCAAATTTTGCCTGGCCAACATACATGCACTACATGTAGCTCCGATCTCTGTAATTCAGCTAGTAAAATAAGTTCAATCGGAATGATTATGTTTTCTTATTTGATTATTTCAAATATTTTTTAGATTAAGCTTTATTTGTATTTAAAACCATTAATTGTTTTACAAAATCTGGCAACAATATATGTCGTCTAAAATCAAGAATTCAAGTCACAACCAAAGAATATTTTAAAGTTATTGATTTTCCTATTTTGCTAACAGGTTTACAGTCAAAGCAGCATTTTTGAGCACTAAATATTGAAAATAAAACCGACGAAATTACATACACATTTTTTTTTAAATTAATAGTTTACAATAAAGTTAACATAAAAAATAAAAAAGATCGTGGAAACTGAATTCTAGAAGTAGAAATCTTTATTAATATGCTCCGATGCAAACCGTATTCTTAAGCCCCTAATTTTACGGCTAATGAAAAATTTATTTCTTTCAGCTCGGCCATGGATTTCTCTAAAGATTATTGGTTATTTCTCTTATTTAGCTTCATTCGTTGAAAATCTTTTTTAGAGCTACCCTAGATTTGTTCTAAACGTTGCTGTATAAGTCAAATTTGAGTTTGCACAATTGATAAAAATATATTTATCATTTTGGCTATGTTTCTTAGGCTATCCCAACTGTTAAAGTAATAATGAATAAATTTCTTTCTTCAATCGTAGTTCAACGATCCAGTGTTTTTTCTCTTTACTGATAAAGCAACTTTCGTATGGTACACTTCAATAGCGAATATTAATCTTCGACGATACCCCTGTATAATAAACATAATAATATTTTTATTTATATTTGAAGAAAGGTTGATGACAGTAGATATCTCATTCCTTGATATACACTTACCGACTTTATGCTATCCTTTTCTAATTGCATTATTTAAACGAGTATCATATGATAATCGGTACGTCAGTTCTAGAATACATAAAAGTATAAATGTATGGTTGCCTATATTATTATTATTGTTATTTTCAAAATGAAAAACAATATGTAACAATATTTACCAATAAAAATAGGTTTTAAAATTCTCTTTTTGTTAATATTAATTGCAAACATCGCATTTATAATAATTTCTAACACTTAAAAACACTGAAAAGAGTCACGACAAACAATTAAACTGAAAGAAAATATAAGTACAACATATTTACGTCTGTCAAACATCAAAAAATCCTATTTATCTATCTATCTATCTATATATATATATATATATATATATATATATATATATATATATATATATATATATAAATAAATAAGTAGATAAGTTTTTGTCCGTGTAATTTAAAATAAAATAGAATAAAATATTGGCGAAACGGACGTGAAAATTTGTCAATCTACATGATTCTCGTGTTAAAAAGTGCGGAGCACTCCAAAATATGGAAAAACTCCGGGTCCGACAGATGGCGACAGCGCTGTTTCGTCCTAATATGGGACTCGTCAGGCCACCGCAGTCGGTACAAACCATCATCTCGCCTTTGCATCGTATAAAGCTGAATTTATAATCAAAACACAGCTAATAAGACGACAAAGGCGACATCTCGATGGTCCACTTGATAATAGATTAACGAAGTTTGTAAAAGAATCGTCATATGGTGGCGCGACGGTGAATTAAAACAGAAATATGTAAAATCGAGTACACGAAACGCGCTGCCCAAAGGATAGGGGTCGCATTTTTCGGTACTGGCAAGCAAGCCTACCGCTTATTTTAGTAGCCAAAGCCACGTGCCGCACCAAACGATCCCACCATGAGAGCATCGTTTAGCGTGTTTCAAAGCCAAACAAGTAAATAAATCAGTAGATAAGTTTTTGTTCGTGTAATTTAAAATAAAATAGAATAAAATACTGGCGAAGCGGACGTGAAAATTTGTCAATCTACATGATTCTCGTCAATATTTTATTCTATTTTATTTTAAATTACACGAACAAAAACTTATCTACTTATTTATTTACTTGTTTGGCTTTGAAACACGCTAAACGATGCTCTCATGGTGGGATCGTTTGGTGCGGCACGTGGCTTTGGCTGCTAAAATAAGCGGTAGGCTTGCTTGCCAGTACCGAAAAATGCGACCCCTATCCCTTGGGCAGCGCGTTTCGTCTACTCGATTTTACATATTTCTGTTTTAATTCACCGTCGCGCCACCATATGACGGTTCTTTTACAAACTTTGTTAATCTGTGTGGTTCTTGTATTATCAAGTGGACCGTCGCCTTTGTCGTCTTATTTGCTGTGTTCTGATTATAAATTCAGCTTTATACGATGCAAAGGCGAGATGATGGTTTGTACCGACTGCGGTGGCCTGACGAGTCCCATATTAGGAGGAAACAGCGCTTTCGCCATCTGTCGGACCCGGAGTTTTTCCATATTTTGGAGTGATCCGCACTTTTTAACACGATAATCATGTAGATTGACAAATTTTCACGTCCGCTTCGCCAATATTTTATTCTATTTTGGTGTACTCGATTTTACATATTTCTGTTTTAATTCACCGTCGCGCCACCATATGACGGTTATTTTACAAACTTTGTTAATCTGTGTGGTTCTTGTATTATCAAGTGGACCATCGAGATGTCGCCTTTGTCGCCTTATTTGCTGTGTTTTGATTATAAATTCAGCTTTATACGATGCAAAGGCGAGATGATGATTTGTACCGACTGCGGTGGCCTGACGAGTCCCATATTAGGACGAAACAGCGCTGTCGTCATCTGCCGGACCCGGAGTTTTTCCATATTTTGGAGTGCTCCGCACTTTTTAACACGAGAATCATGTAGATTGACAAATTTTCACGTCCGCTTCGCCAATATTTTATTCTATTTTATTATATATATATATATATATATATATATATATATATATATATATATATATATATATATATATACATATATTTAAATTTAAATTAATCAAAAAGATAAAATGCTTTTTCCGTGGAATATATTGTTTAGAACCCAAAAAAATTTACACGTATTTTGCCGTTTTGCCAAACAATAATTTTCAAAGAATTTATCGAGACTTTAAAGTTGAGCTTAGAGTTTTTGCAGTGAAGAAAAATTAAAGTAATTTTTAATTCAAAATTGTATATTTTTATGACCCATCAACGTAATTCAGTTTTCTCTTTTAGTTAAGGACAAGAATCATAAACTTTCAGAATTTGAATACTGAAAAATTTTCAAAATTAACAAAATAGCGGTTTTCTCAAAAATTATATTTTTTCAGATGAATTTTTTTCGACAGTTCCTTGACTTCTTCAGATTCAATTATTTTTAGGGTGCTAAAATGCAGGGAAAGGCATGATAATTTTTTTTCTTTTTTCAATGACCAATTCCATTTGAAATTATGCAATGAGATTTTAAAATAAAATTTTTGTAAAAAAATTTACCTGCTTCTAAAAGGGCTCTAAAAAATGAAAAATAACTATAAATTTTTATATGAAATTGAAATTTTTGAAGTCGGCGCCAAACTAATACCTGAAAAAATATGATTTGCATGAACAGATTAAAAATACTTTATTTGTATTTGCTTTCTTACCATAATTTCTATATATTAGTAGTTATTTATTTCGTTTAGAAATAATTTGGCGCCGACTTCAAAAATTTCAATTTCATATGAAAATTTACAGTTATTTTTCACTTTTTAGAGCACTCTCAGAAGTCGGTTCAATTTTTTTTATAAAAAATTTATTTTTCGATTTTTAGTTTTGATTTCATTATAGTATCAATAAATTCTTTGAACTAAGTACTAATCGAAATTAGTGTACTTCGCATTTTATCCAAAGTTTTAAATTACTCTAAAACGAACCACTGAAAAGTCTTTTATCCTTAGAGTTGTCCAAATACCAGTAAAATTGTGTCAAACAAATATTTAGTCTGACATAGTAAATCCGCTACCTTCAATGTCAAATTAATTTAAGATTGGAAATATAGGCTCCCAAACCTTCCCATATCGATATCTAAAGAACTTGAGACGTAAATTTCTTAGCCCGATATATTTTATACTGCATATTGAGTTTATATACGCCTCAAGAACACAGCAATATCAATTTTAGACAAAATCGGAAAATGTAAAATTTTCAGTCCCTCATATTATATCTTATCAACTTAATAGTTGTAAAAAATTAACTTCATATTCGTAATACACGACCCCGAAAACTCCCTAATACCAAATGTGAAAAAATGCGAATAAGGTAAAATTTTCAACCCACCATATTGGATCCGCCATATTGAATTTTAAAAAAATAACTTCAACGTCTTAAATTAATCTAAATCTAAATTCTTTTAAGCCTCCTAGTATCAATTTTGGATGAAATCTGAAAATTTCGAATTTCTAGACCCTCATATTGCACCTGACATATTAAATTTTCTCAAAATAATTTTTTATTCGTTATTTACATCCTCAAAAACGATTCAGTCCCACCTTTGAACAAAATGTAAAATTTTCAGTCCGCTATATTGGATTCACCATATTAAATCCAGAAAAAATAGTTTTTAATTCATAATTTACATTCTCAAGGATCCCCTTTATCAGTTTTGGAAAAAACTGAAAAATGTAAAATTTTTAGAACGCCATAGTTAACCACCAAATTGAGTTTTTCAAAAAATATTTTAAATTTGTAATTAACACTAACAAAAATCTCCCAATACTGACTTTAGAAAAAGTCGAGAGATGTAGAATTTTTAATCCGCCATCTTGGATCCGCCATATTTAATTTTTAATTCGTAATATGCTTTTCCAAAAAAATGGAAAAAATTAATTTTTTATCCGCCATATTGGATAAGCCATATTAAATTTTTTTAAAATAATTTCAGATTCGTTGTGTGCGACCCCGAAAATTCCCTTATACCAATTTTGGCTAAAATCGGAAAAAATTAATTTTTTTGTCCGCCATATTGTCAGCGCCACCTTGGATTTTACTGCACTAATTTTGTTCAAAAAAATATGGAACCACCGCAGCAATTTCCTGAACATAACGTAAAAAAATCATTTAAATCGGTGCCGCCGTTCCGGAGTAATCTGTGTACATAAATAAAAATACTTAGTCCACGAATTGATAACTTCTTTCTTTTAAAAGTAGGTGAAAATGCTTTATATATATATATATATATATATATATATATATATATATATATATATATATATATATATATAGAATCCAAAAAATGTACATGTATTTTATCGTTTTGCGAAAAAATTCCTTTTCAACGTAGTAATCGAAATTTTAAAGCTGAGATGAGTGTTCTGAAGTGAAGAAAAATACATTCATTGTTTTGTTCAAGATTTTATATTTATATCACTAATCGACATAATTTAATTTTCTCTTCCGATTCAGGTCACTAAGTCATAAACTTCAAGAAAAAAATTTGAAAGTCGACAAATTTTCAAATTTAATGAAAATTCGGTCTTTTCTCGAAACAAAATGAAGAAACTTTTTTACGTTGCCGGTTACATGCCTCATTATTTATAATATAATAATATATTTTTTATATAAAAAAGGTTTCGTACGATTATCAAAAAAGTAGAATCATATGAGCAAATATTTGCAAGTAGCAACTTGTTGACGAAGTCGATTTATTACACTAATACTTCGTAAACAAGTTGTTATTTCCAAATATTTTCTCATATGATTCTACTTTTTTGATAACCGTACCAAACCTTTTTGAGTGCATAAGTTATATAAAAAAAACTAAAATATGATAATTATATAATGAAGCATATAATAGGCAAATCATAAAAAAAAATCTTGATTTTTTTCGAGAATCGGCCGCCATTTGTTAATTTAGAAAATTTTATAACTCATGTGATTTGAATCAAAAGAGAAAATTAAATAACATCGATGAGTCAAGCATTTTTTTTTGAAAAAATCTCTTTGCATGATTTGAAATGTTGAAATTGAGGAAGAATATAACAAGAAATTTTTTGATTTTCAATTTTTTTTTTTAACTTATGACTCATGTGACCTTGGTCAAAAGAAGGAACTACTTTACGCTGATTAGTCATAAATTTATACAATTTTGAATAAAAAATTACTTCTATCTTTTTTCCCTGCTTTATCTCTAAGTGCAATTTTAAAATTTCGATAACTTCCCTGAAAATGATTTATTCGCAAAACGGCAAAACACGTGTGCACTTGTTCGGATTTTAAAACAATATATTTTACGGAGAAATCATTTGTTTTCTTTTTTGACTATCTTCACTGCATGATTTTAGTTTAGAGTATTTCATATTTTGTTTTACTTTATGGGAATTAACTTTATATCAAAAACCGCTGATTATATTCCAATAAACTTCCAAATATTTATTACAGGTACTTAAAACTAGCAAAAAATACATGTATTTCCCAGGCAATACATGATTTGAATGCAACTACATCGTTTTAGCTGTAAGTCGCTGTATACAAGGTGCGCTAAACTCGATGGCGTATTAGATATTTTTCTAAAATTTTGATTGTAGTCATAACAGATAGTAATATGACCTCTTAAAATATTCTTAAATATGTAATATTGCCAGATCTATCAACAAATCTAAATTTTAAATGGGGCATATATTTAACTCGTCTCTTACCATTTTACATTAACAGTTTCATTAAAAAAAGTTATACGTTTCTTGACAGCACTACTTAAAATTTCAAAGCTTTGCAATGGTTTTTCAGAATATAAATTCTTTAATAATTTCATTTAATATTGAATTAAATTTATACAGGATGGGCAAAAAGTAAATCACACCTTGTATAAAAAACATATCAGGAAATCGATTATTTAAATGGGACACCCTCTACTTTTTAACTGTAATGAAAAGAAAATTGAATTGCATATCAAACTATTTAGCATGTCTCTATACTTCTATGCAATGCTTTGGAATTATAACAAATTTCAGATAAAAAATGCAAGTAGCACTTATTAAATAACTTTTATATATATATATATATATATATATATATATATATATATATATATATATATATATATATATATATATGTATATATATATATATATATATATATATATATATATATATATATATGTATATATATATATATATATATATATATATATATATATATATATATATATATATATATATGTTGTATCGTCCATGTATTTGAGTTATTGTGTGCATCATCCCTCTTGTTAAAATTTTTAGTGTTTTCTATTTTGAAAGCTCTCTGATGATGCGCGTTGTATAGTGCTTAATGGATGCGATCTGTTTGGTTTCCTGGAAATTTATAGTGTGTCCTGTCTCCTGATGATGTTGGAATAAAACTGATGTCATTTGCTTATTCTTTATGCTATTTTTATATTCTTAGTGAGATTCTTCTGTTTTTTTTGCCAATCTATTCCTTTTCACAGTCACCACATGGGACACTCCCTGGTTTTCCAATGGTATTTTATCTTTAGGATTGTCCAAATTGTCCAATAATTTGTGTACTGCTGTTTGTGGCTTGTAAATTGTGCATATATTATGCTTCCTCAGAATTCTTCCAATAACGTCTGTTACACTTTTTATGTATGGCAGTAAGCTGATTAGAGTGTGTAGAGCGTGCCTGGAGGGGGCAAAAAGCTGTATCAAAATTGAAGGAGAGTGTAGCCAAACATTTTCTATCAACAGAGGATTGAAACAGGGAGATGCTTTGTCGCCAGTACTGTTTAACCTTGCACTAGAGAAAGCCGTAAGAACAGTATCAGTTGACGCTGAGGTTTTTGGGCTCAGTGGTCCGAAACTTATTTTGGCCTACGTGGATGATATGGGCGCGATAGGAGAAAGTACAGTCAGTGTGAGAGAAAACTTCATAAATATAGAAAAAGAAGCTCAAAGAATAGGGCTCCGAATAAATGAAGGAAAGACCAAATACATGCACGTCTCCCGCAATCCCGCCCTAGACAGAATCAGGCAGAACGTCACCATGGATGACTATAATTTTGAGCATGTGCGAGTTTTCAAGTACCTGGGCGCAGTGATAACGGCAAACAATAATATGCAGGAAGAGGTTAAACAGCGCATCACACAAGCAAATAAATGTACATTTGCGATACAAACCTTGCTTAAGTCAAAATTTATCACTAGAAAGGCAAAAACCCAAATTTATCGAACAATAATACGACCAGTAGCAATCTACGCCAGTGAAACATAGATCCTGATAGTCCACGATATGGAGCTGCTAAGAAGGTTTGAGAGAAAAATCCTGCACATAATATATGGCCCATACCGAGACTTTGAAACAAGCCGTCACAGAATGAGAAGCAACATAGAGCTTGCGCAAATATATCAAAACCCTGACATCATTCAAGAAATAAAGTCCAGAAGACTACGATGCGCAGGTTATATACAAAGGAGTCAAAACGATCGACTAATAAAACGGGTATGGGAGGAAGCACCACAAGGAAAAACACCACTAGGAAGACATAGGCTTAGATGGAGAGATAACATCAACAAGAATCTGGCTATCCTTGAAGTTGATCAGCAAGAATGCAGGGAGCTGGCACAAGACCGTTCCAGGTGGAGGCAGATAGTCGAGGCAGCCAAGACCCACCCTGGGTTGTAGTGCTACGGAGTCAGTCAGTCAGTCAGTATGGTTTTTGGTTTGGATTTTTCATTTTCTTCTTTTTTCTCTGCTGTTGCTTTAGCGTTCTGTTTTATGGCCTTTTTGATATTGTCCTCTTTGTAGTTATTTTGTTTTAGAGCTGTTGTGATATTGTTGAGTTCTTCTTGGCGGTTTGTGGGTTTGGTTAGTCGCAAAGATCTGGAGATCAGTGTGTTGGCGACCGATTGCAATTGTGATGGATGGTGGTGTGATTCAGCGTTCAGATATCTGTTTGGGTGTGTGGTTTTTCAGTAGACCGTATAATCGATGCTTAGGTTGTCGTTGTTGGTGATTAGAATGTCGAGGAAAGGTAGCTGCTTGCTAACTTCGATCTCCAATGTGAACTGAATACGGCGATGAATGCTGTTTATTTCCTCTAAGTACATGTCTAGGTTGGATTTTCCATGTGGCTATATGATGAAGATGTCATCCACTTAAAGTTTCCAGGGGGATAGTTTTGTTTTGATTTTTCTTAGGACTTCTGTTTCAAAATATTTCATAAAAAGGTTTGCAATGAGCGGTGATAGCGAAAATCCCGTAGGAACACCATCTGTCAGTCGGTTGAAATTATTTTCATAGGAAAAGTAGGTGTTTCTGAGACAGTATTCTCAGAGGTCGATAAAATGATGTGGGAATAGATAGAAAAACCTCGCGCTTAAGAAATAACAGCGAACAAGCTTCTCAATCTTGGTCTTGCAGGATTTTGGTCAGGTATTAACGTACCAGAACAATTTTACTCAAAAGGGAAATAAAAAGCAAAACTACTGACGTCTAATTTTTTCTTATATCTTTTACAGAAAATTTACCAATCGAATAAATATTTTAAGGGTGGTCTGGCAAACGGTTGTGTCAAAAATAGGGAAGCCAGACTTAAATTTTTATTTTCTACTGATCATACGCTATCAAGTAAAATTTTTTAAAAAAAATTGACCGACTTCTAAAAGTGCGCTAAAAAGTAAAAATAATTATAAATTTTTATAAAAACTTGAAAGTCGGCGCCAAACTAATACCTGACAAAATATGATTCGCATAAATATATTGAAAATACTTTAGTTGTAGTTGCTTTCTTACCATAATTTGTATATATCATTAGTTATTTATTGCATTTAGAAATAATTTGGCGCCTACTTCAAAGATTTCAATTTCATATCAAAATGTATAGTTATTTTTCACTTTTTAGTGCACTTTTAGAAGTCGGTTCATTTTTTTTATAAATTTTATTTTTATATTTTTAATTCTGAGTACACTATAATATTTATAAATTATTTGAACTAAGTGCTAATCAAGATAAGTGTACCTCGTAATGACTCCAAGGTGGCAAAAAAGTACCCATTTTATCCAAAGTTGTAAATCACCCTAAAATGAACCACTAAAAAGTCTCTGATTCTTGGAATTCTCCAAATACTAGTGAAATTGTGTCAAACAAATTTTTAGTCTATCATAGTAAATCTACTATCTTGAATTTCAAATAAATTTAGATTGGTAATATAGACCCCAAAACCTTCCATTATCGATATCTAAAGAACCTGAGACGTAAATTTCTTAGCCCTACATATTTTATACTGCATATTGAGTTTATATATGCCTCAAGAATCTCGCAAAATCAATTTTAGACAAAATCGGAAAATGTAAAATTTTCAGTCCTTTATATTGTATCTTACTCATCTAATAATTATAAAAAATTAACTTCATATTCAACCCCGAAAACCTAATACCAAATCTGCAAAAATGCGAATAAGGTAGAATTTTCAACCCACCATATTGGGGATTCGCCATACTGAATTTCAAAAAAAAAAAAATTTTAACGTCTTAATCTAATCTAAATCTAAACCCTCAAAGCCCCCTAGTACCAGTTTTGGATGAAATCCGGAAATTTTTCCTCAAAACCGATTCAGTCCCACCTTTGAACAAAATCGAAAAAGATAAATTTTTTTGTCCGCTATATTGGATTCGCCATATTGAATCCTGAAAAAAATACTTTCAAATTCACAATTTACAACCTCAAGGGCCTCCTATATATCAGTTTCGGAAAAAATCGAAAAATGTAAAATTTTTTAGGACGCCATATTGAATCCGCCAGATTGAGTTTTTCAAAAAATATTTTAAATTCATAACTACCACTACCAAAAATCCCCCAATAATGATTTTAGACAAAATCGAGAGATATAGAATTTTAATTCGCCATCTTGGTCCGCCACATTTATTTTTTTAAAAACAATTTCAGATTCGTAGTGTGCGAATCCAAAATCTCCCCCATTTCAATTTTGAAAAAAATTGGACAAAATTAATTTTTAACTGCCATATTGGATACGCCATATTGAATTTTTTAAAAATAATTTCAGATTCGTTATGTTTGACCCCGAAACTCCCCCCCCCCTCCGTACCAATTTTGGAGAAAATCGGATAAAATGAAAAAAATTTGTCCGCCATTTCGTAAAAATAATTTCAGATTCGTTGTGTACGACCTCAAAAATTCTCCCGTACCAATTTTGAAGAAAATCGGACAAAATTTATTTTTTTGGTCGCCATATTGTCAGCGCCGTCTTGGATTTTAATGCACTAATTTCGTTCAAAAAAATATGAGACCACCGCAGCAACTTCCTGAACATAACATAAAATTTTTTATTCAAATTGGTGCCGCCGTTCTGGAGTAATCGGTGTACATATAAAAAAAAAATAGAAAATAAATCAATTAAAAAACCAAAATTTTGTTACAAAGCGTCAGACCGGTGGATTATTGTTTAAATAATATCTAGAAAATAGAAAAATAGATTTTGCTACTTATTCCGGATAACCAACATTTTTCGGCTGTCGCCGCTTAGACTATTATAAGCAAAAAACAACAATTTTTTTGTTTTAATTGTTGCAGTTGAGAATGGAAAACATAACAAAATATCACCAAAGATTGTTTTTAGTGTGATGGCACAGTATCCTATTAGTATTTTTGTGACAGAATCACTTTTTTTTTCTCTGTTAATTGGCCCATAATAAAAGAAATCGATGAGGATGGACAGCATTCGGAAGTTGACATTGGGAGAAAAGCGGGATTTAACTGGATAGAACGCGCAATAGACATAGAAACATAGAGAAATTTGAAGTAGGCTTACATTGGGTATTGACGAAACGGGTGGCAAATAAATATTAATTGAAAAAATTGCACTTGTAAAGCCCTCTTTATTTAGCATTAGTGTCTAAAGTTTTTGAAACCAGTATCAAACTAGACAATAACAAATTTGGGTTTAATTTTTTCCAACTATTAAAGCATATTTGCTTGCTGTTTACATCTCTCTGCAGACATTTTTGGCAACATACTTAATCTATTTTATCCTTTTTTAGTAATGCGAAAACCATATCAAACTTGATTTTTTCTACGTTAATGAAAAAATTATTATCTTATATGTCCCCTTTTTTATTTTTATGTATTTAGAAATAAATTTAAAAATTTCCCTGTTTAAGCGAAACTACGCAATAATATAATATTATAAAATATTATCTAAAAAAAATCACGAAAACCATATTTACCTAATAATATGGAAAAACACTTAAACACTATTTAAATTAATTTTATGAAATATCTATCTTGATTTTAAATACTTAAGTACAATGATTGGCTTGGCCAATCGACGAGACCCATCTTCAAATTAATTTAAACGTCTACAGGTTTCGCAATATGATTAGAACAAATAAAATAATCAGAGAATATATAATCACATGTATTTATTTTATTTCATTCATCCATTTTCGCCATCTCTCGCCTCAACTCCTTCCACCATTTATTGAACTTAAATGAAATGTTGCAATCTATTGTGCCAGATCTTTGTTTTCGAATAAAATTTTAAAAATGTATTTATTATTCAGAATGATTTATTTAAAAATATATTTGATATACTTGTTACTTGTTAATTTAAAAAAATGCATATCTGAATATATGTGTAATTTATTTAGAAACTTGTTTTTAATCTATGAGTCACTGGAACACCCTGTCGAGATATTTCCCGAAAAAATTGTGTTGGCCCTTTTAATTTGAGAACAACGTTATAGATATGTTATAAATTAATAAAAAAAGTATCAATGCAATGTGACCTGCATATATATATATATATATATATATATATATATATATATATATATATATATATAGATGTTTATGCGGCTTTTACGGATTCCTCCGTATGAAATGCAATAGCAGTGGATATATCCACATTATGCCATTGTGGTGCTGAAATCATATGTAGGAAACGTACAACTATATGCAACTCAGTGTATAAATGAAGTAAAATGCGAACAGTAAATGCGAACTTCGTTTCCTTGTTGGAGGTTGCACAGTTTGAATCAATTGCTACAGAACACAATTTATCCTATTCCACCACCATCGAGGTGATGGCCTACCTGTACCACCATACCGAGAAGAAAGTCAAAACTTACTCTTCCTGCCACAGGGATACGGCATAAGTTCAAGTTTCGTCTCTACTAGACTCATCAGGTTACCGACCTGCACCTGTTTGTGCAAAAGACAGATCGGAAGGCAGCATGCAACACTGAACGCAACTTCGCCTACCTCCCATCGGATGGTGTATATATGTTTATGTGTCTTTCACGAATCCCTCCGTGTGAGATGCAATAGCAATGGTTATTTCCACATTATGCTGTTGGTGGTAGAATAGGATAATGCTTTTGATGGTGGTGGAATAGGATAAATTGTGTATGATCCCAATTTATTTTAACTGTGCAATCTCTAATACGGGAACGATATGATGGAGCGAAGTTTGCATTCACTGTTCGCATTTTACTTCATTTACAGACCGAGTTGTATATAGTTCTACGTTTGCTGAATGTGATTACAGCACTACAACGGCATAATGTAGAAATAACCACTGCTATTGCATCTCACATGGAGGGATCCATGAAAAAGGTATAAACAAACAAAAAGCTGCAATGGAATTAAGATTTTAACACATAATTATTGAACCATCACGTATATTTCAATTTTTTTTTATATGCAGTATACCAAGTAAGGCCCTTCAAATTATTATATAAGAAAATGTTGTGAATTACTCACAGCTGCAGGGACGGACTAGCTGTGATACTTATGATCCTATTTTTTTTACGCCCTATATGATAAGAACTTTTAAACAACGTTTTTACATACATTTAACTATTGACTAAAAATTAAATAATCTTCATTCATGTCGATAATCCTAACCGTTTTCGAAAAAACGTCATTTTATGTACATTATGTATTTGGCATATTTCGATAAAAAGTACATCTTTATTTCTATCAAATGTTCAACCTTCCACCTTATGATAAAAACAATTCGATCCAAAATTAGGGTTTACCTCTTTAGTTAAATACGTTTAATTCTGTGCATTGCAGTTTGATCTAAGTTGGCATCTGCACCAAAAACAATGAATTGTTGTTGCAAACGTTGCTAGGTACGATAGAGATAAATATCCTGCATTTTAGAACATGTCAACTTTGACATCGCTGACACAATATATCTTTACTTGAATATTCATTTACTAATTTTTGGATTTCGTAGTGAAATTAATTGTGAAATAATTCGAAATATGGAAAATACGTTTATTGAGTATGCAGATATGCATCTGATGAATGGTCTTGCACCTTGCAATGCTTTGGAAGCCAGAAGGTTATATTACGACAGATATCCTAGTCATGCTCTTCCAGATCAGAAAAAATTTCAACGAGTTAACCAACGTCTAACGGAGAATGGTAGGCGATTGCATTTTTTTAGGTCATGTTATTAAATTTCTTCCAAATTCTAGTAAATTTTGGGAAAATAAGTACTGATGCTGATCGGAGAACAGTACGTACGTCGCATTTAGAGGAAAATATTTTAAATGCTGTAGATGACACTCCTTCAACGAGCAATCGAAAATTATATAGATTATATAAAAAATAGTTTAATGTTTCGAAAACAAGAGTACATGAAGTTTTTCAAAAACAGCCTCTATTTTTTTTGGGTGGGGTGATATTACAGAAGTACAGTGTAGCAAGCGAAAGGAAGTTGTCGATGGGGGGGGGACACCAGCAACATTTCCATTTCTAGTGTAAAAGGCAGGGTCGGGTCTACTTTTTTGAATTTGAAGCTCGTGGAGAGGGGGGGAAGAGATCAAAAGAGAAAACAAGTTGTCCTCGGAGAGGGGAGTGCCAGCAGCATACACATTCCTAATATAAAAGGCAGAACCGGTTCTATTTTCCTGACTCAAAGCTCTTGGGAAGGGGAGGGGCGATCGCAAGCATACTCATTCCTATACTCTATTCAAGGACTAGAGAGAGTAATAAAACTGTTACCGAAACCTCCAACGTACCTGCTCTATTGCCGCAGGTAACTGAGAACTGCCGTAAATCTAATTATATTTAAATATTATAAGCTTTTATAAATTTACTGCAACAATAAAATTTCTGATAATTCAATTTAATTTCTGTCAGTGAGCAAAGTACACTTTACAGGGTGTCCCTAGTGATTTATCTTGTTTATGCTTGTTTTTGTATAATATTTGAGTTTAGTCAGATACCCAAAAGATGTAGCTTCCACCTCTATATTTATTCCACAATCGGTAAACCAGAGCATTTTTTCCTCAACGAAAAACTTATTACGATGATTGTTTATGATGCCTTAAGATATCAATATCTAGATAATAATGTTAAAAACTCTGTTGAAATGTGTTCCAACATGACAGGAGTTGGAAAATCTACTATTTATCGAATACTGAAGGAGAAAAAGCGACTGGAATTGTTGATACTCCCAAGCCACATTCGATCACAGGCCGACGAAAAACCTGGAACGAAGAAGAGATGTAAACTGTAATAAAAGAGTTGTACAGGGAGAGTCAACGATTGGATGAAGTAGGTTTGTGCCTTTTCGGTGAAATTAACAAAGAAACTATATTTATTGTTTGATACAGTTTATTTTTACGCAGATTTTAAAAATATTTAGGACTCTACAGGGTGAGCCAAAAAACTAGGACAGCATTAAGTTGTATTTTTTTAAATAGAACACCCTATATACGAATGGTATTTTCGATTTAGCTTATAATTCTAAATCTTTTTTATTAAAGGTTTACGATAACAAAACTTTATAGTTTCTGAGATAATTAAGTTTAAAGAAAAAAAGTCACATTTTCAAGCATCAATTCAATCTTAAATAACATTTTCAATTTTGTGACAAATACATTCAGATTTGGAATTTAGCAAGGCCAAGGACAAGTTAACATAATTTTTACCTAATATTTGCAATAAAAGCTACAGGGTGTTGAACACATCGACTCAAATTTGAACAAGTTTAAATGAATAAATATCTTTTTTTTTTAAAGGGACACCCTGTATATTTTCATGTTATTTAATAGAGTAATAAAAACCCTAAAAGTTTTGTTCAATATATCCTATACCTATTTATAATAGTTTTTGAGATATTTCAGTTTTTCTTATTTTCCATACTTTTTTACAGAAATAGTCTTCATTATCATCGTAGCCATGTAAAATAATAAAAAGAAACTACAGAAACAAACAGAATGTGGTTAAATATGATGAAATACATTATTCGTTATATTACAACGGCAATAGTTTAATTAAACATAATGTGAAAAAATTAACACAACAATAACGACAAGGCAAATACATATTTACTTTTATACTAAATTGAAACAAAAAAATTACCTATTAAATACTGAGATTAATTATTTCTTTTTAATAAGTGTTCGAATAAACAACCCTCTTGTGCAATGCACAAATTTAGTCTTTTTTGCAGATTTTCTCGGACCCTGGACAAAATTAGTGGCGTTATTGTTCTACAGGTATCCCTAATCCTGTTTCGCATATCTTCCACTGTTGTTGGTGGATTAACATACACCTTATTTTTAATATAACCCCATAAGAAGAAATCTAATGTGGTGATGTCGCAAGACCTTGGTGGCCACTCAATGAAACCCCCACGTCCAATCCATTTTTGCGGATATCGTTGGTCCAAAAACGCACGAACTTCACGATGGTAATGCGGAGGCGCACCATCGTGCTGGAACCACATACTGTCGAGCTCATCCCTATCGAGACCTTGAAGCAGTTGGGGTAGTTCTTCTTGTAGAAAGTTCAGGTAACTATGGCCATTTAGTGGTTCATTAAAAATTAGGGGTCCAATAATTCGATTATGATGAATACCACACCAAACATTTAATGACCAGTGGTTTTGATGTTGCACCTCTCTAATCCAAAATGGGTTTTCTGTAGCATAATAATGCATGTTGCGTCTATTTACGGCACCGTTACTTCTAAAAGTAGCTTCATAACTAAACATTACCCTGAATAATAAATTTGGATTTAATTGAATCTCCGCATTTATTGTAGGACAAAAGTTTACACGACTTTCAAAATCCTGTCCATGCAATTCTTGGTGTAATTCCATGTGATATGGATGATACCTATATTTCTTGGTAGTACGATTAGCGGTGGATTGTGATGTTTCACATAATGCTGCTAACTGACGGCTACCAATATAAGGATTTTCCTGAACATTTAACAATACTTGTAGTTCGTTTTCTTCATTAGTTACTGGTTTGTTGACCACTTTACGTTTTGGATAATCAACAGTACCAGAAGAATCAAATCTTTGCATTAAGTTTTGAAAAGTATGGGTATTAGGCTGGCGTCGATCAGGATACTTCATTTTGTAAATTCTTTGAGCAAGAAGGCAATTTTTTTTAGCCTCTCCTATTGTATAAATCATATCTATTAACTCATTCTTTGGAAAATTCATTTTACAATATAGGATGAATGCAAAAAAACCCAAACTACACTACATAAAAACCAAAAGAAGCGATTGCGGTTATAAATTTGACACACAGAAAAATGTTCTTTTACATTGTTTTTGCCATGGCTACTATGATAATGAAGTCTATTTCTGTAAAAAAGTATGGAAAATAAGAAAAACTGAAATATCTCAAAAACTATTATAAATAGGTATAGGATGTATTGAACAAAACTTTTAGGGTTTTTATTACTCTATTAAATAACATGAAAATATACAGGGTGTACCATTTAAAAAAAAAGATATTTATTCATTTAAACTTGTTCAAATTTGAGCCGATGTGTTCAACACCCTGTAGCTTTTATTGCAAATATTAGGTAAAAATTATGTTAACTTGTCCTTGGCCTTGCTAAATTCCAAATTTGAATATATTTGTCACAAAATTAAAACGCTATTTAGGATTGAATTGATGCTTGAAAATGTGACTTTTTTTCTTTAAACTTAATTATCTCAGAAACTATAAAGTTTTGTTATAGTAAACTCTTAATAAAAAAGATTTAAAATTATAAGCTAAATCGAAAATACGATTCGTATATAGGGTGTTCCATTTAAAAAAATACAACTTTATGTTATCCTAGTTTTTTGGCTCACCCTGTAGAGTCCTAAATATTTTTAAAATCCGCGTAAAAATAAACTGTATCAAACAATAAATATAGTTTCTTTGTTAATTTCACCGAAAAGGCACAAACCTACTTCATCCAATCGTTGACTCACCCTGTACATATATTTTATTATGAGAAGCAGATCTCAATTGTCGACAAGATTCTTACTAAAATCAATGAAGAACGCGATTTACCTAAAATTAAAAGAACTGAGCTCTGGAAGTTGCTCAGAGAACTTAATTTTTGCTGGGAAGAACCAGATAGGAAATATGTTCTTTTGGATCGTCCGCAAAAATGTCCGTTGGAAAAGGAAATATCTCTCTCAAATAAAACGTAGAGGTGCTAGAAATAACACAACTTGCAAAAATTAGTAACTTAACTGAACTTTTGAAAGATTTTTTTGAATAAAGTTACTGCAGAAAAATTGAGAAAAATCCATATAATAAAAGAATAAAAGAAAATGTGAAAACTCGATCTTATGATCAGTGAGATAGAGGAACCAATGATAATTAATTTAAGCGAAGATAGCTTTACTGATTTTGATTACGAATTAGATACGTAATGTTTACCAGTGTAAACACAATTTATTATTTAAATTTTTGTTTTTGTTGTATTTTAGTGTTTAATGTTGTTTATATATATTTTTATTTATTTATTTATTTATTTTTATTTTAGTGTGTCCCACTCTTTAATTTCATATATATTTAATTCCAATTAGCCGTAATTTTTTTATTATTGTATTTGTGTCTTTTTCTTGAGCTTGTAGAATTAACAGGTTTATTTTTTTTTGGGGGGAGCTCAGATTTCCGTATGATAAAGTAAATTAAATTAAGATGTCAGTGCAATAGAAATAAAAATTAGTTGGTCTAATTTTAACTGTAACATATAAAAATTAATTACATTTGAATCCCTTTTCAGTGTTTATTGTAGATGGTTTAAGAAATAAATAGACTGAAACGTCAAATATCCTAAAAATGATTTGAATTAATAATAAAATAACCGATAGCCCCAAAAAATTTTAATATTATATAGACGAATTTATTTTTTTATGTATGTTTAATATGTTTAACTTCTTGAGTTTTTAACAATGGGTATTTTACAAGTATTTAAATTATAACTTAGAATTTTTTGAGAGAATAAGGCTACGTTTTAGTCTGAATGTGCCTAAAACGGTTTCTAGGCCAAAATTAAAAATAGTAAAAATACAGTTGTGATTTGTGTTAAATATGTCAAAATTATCTATATTTTCTAATGTGTGTGAATTATTAAGAAATTATAAGAAATAAAATAATATTATAAAAACTTTCTATTTTAGGTTTATTACCGAAATAATATTTTATGCCATAAATATTTAACACTTCACACTTCCAAATATCTACTGTTATCCAAAAAAAAAAAGTTTATATGAACTTGTAATATTCCTTTCACGTTTTTTTTTGTATATCTGGGAGATTCCCGCATTTTCCCTGACATCCTGTATAAATTAGCATCATTATCTGTTTGTCTGTTATTATTCAAAAATCATTCCCAATACCGTATTATCCTAGGGTAAACTTTAACTTTTAGAACGAGCCCTCATTCGATAAATATTTATGGTTTGTGCCGAGTTATACTCGATTTTGTTGGAGGGCTGCGTACGAACGTCATTTTTTGCACTAATGTTGCAATATCTCAGCTTCCCATTAACTTATTTTAATTCTGAAAATACTGCCTTCTTTATCATTAAATTCAAAACAAAACTGTGTAGCTCAGAAGTCGATTTACGTTATTAACAATTTTACAACGTTATTAATAAACAAATTTCCTGACTACGTTATGGCTTATCATATTGAAGGTTCAGATTTAGCAAATAAAAATACATAATGATAAACCATCAAACTTCATGGACATGAATGTGCTGAAAAGAAAAATTATATCCAGTTTTAAGGTTTTCTGTTCCAAATTTTGAGCATTATATTAGCCGATAATCACATACTATTAACAAATTGAAGGTTATAAGGATTGCAGGACTTTTAGAGTTATCAAAACAATTAAATTTGTCAATAAAACTAATATTTAATATTCAAATTTATTCAACTATTTGCCACATATATATAACACAATACTTATGTAGATAATCATGTATTACAATCGACTGAATCACAAGTTTTACAGCTAGTGCCAGCAAGTAAACCTCCATTTACCAATGGTGTAAATATTGACGAAACAAATGAGCAGAAATCTGGGCCATCCTTTGCAGTACCTCCGATATAAGGTGGTTCACAAGATCTGTATGTTATGGAGTCGCCTAGAATTTAGATATAATAAAATAAATTAGTCGAAGGTTTATTACAAATAAAAACTACACATTTATAAGCTTGTGATCTCTGACTAATTTTAATGAAATATTATCTTTAAAATATTAGGAATATTTCGTAAATTTTTGGGAAACTTTGCAGACAACTTAGGTTAACAAATATTTATACAGGGTGTTCCACTGGGAAACAATTCGATCTATAAATGAAAAAAAAAATTGAATTCTTTATTGAAAAGGTACTGCTTTATTAGATTTTTATAATATTATAAGAACCATTAATACAGGGTGTTGAAAAAATAAGATTAAACATTAAATTGGAGGAATCGTAAAAGTATTTTTTTTTAAACAGAACCCACCAAACTTTCTGATTTTATCTTATTTAGCATTAATAGGCCAGGAAACGAAGCGATTTTTGGGAGGTAAAAATGACTCAAATGCTGCTTGCGATCTGATTGAAGAAATGGATAGGGAAAGATTGTAGAAATGGTGTCTCATCTCGTATCTCAACAAATTTTGGTTGGAACATTTTTTTTCTTTAACAAATAGGTCGAAAAATTATTTTTCCCCGGTTTTTTTTGATTTTACGGAAAATCTAATGGATTTAGAAAAAAATGTTTTATAGACAAATTGTACGTCTTGAAAATATCTTTAAAATGAGTTCTTGTTTGTCCAAATCGGTCTGTAAACAAAAAAGTTATTGCAAATTAAACATTAAAAATGGCTTATTTTTCAATTGTTAATATCTTTTTTAATATTTATTGAATTGTTTTCAACTTTTACCAAAATGTGAGCTTTAAAGTGCTTAAAGTGTGCGGAAGTTGGGCGCTGTCGGTCCAACAGTTTTTGTAAAATTGCAATTGTATATTATACAAACGAAAAAAGTGACTATTTTTGATTGGCTGTACTCTCGTCGAGGAACATGCTACAGAGTTCTGGCAGTACTCATTCTGTTCGTAAAGACTTAAGCTATCATGCAGTAAAAAAGTGAATATTTTTCATATTTTGTTTATGCAAAATCGTCATGAAGATATGGGTAGTTTTTCACTGATAAATAAATTAATTAACAACCTTATTTTTTGTCCGATTTGTTAATGAAGCATATCATTGGAAAACTGGTAAAAAACCACGAATTTTGAAAAAAAAACGTTTCTGCAACCAATTTATATTTTGGGCACATATTCAACCTTCTCGGACCACCTCCAACCCCCCCCCTCCTCCCCGAAAATTGCATTTTTTACATTTAATTTTTTTTTACTAGTTTTACATGTTTTTTTCATTGAAAACAATTACATATCTTATTATATATATATATATATATATATATATATATATATATATATATATATATATATATATATATATTTACTTTTATGAACAATTATATTCGGCCCCCTCCTAGCCCCCAAAAATTATACTTTTCAAGATTTCGCATTTTTTGCTTTTATTAAAGGTATGAACTAGAAATAGTAATATTGTGCTAAAATTTTAATTTTCTTATTATGGTATTGAAATAACATTTCTTGAATAATGTCATTATTATAAAATAAGGCTGTATTAAAAGTTATACATTAATCCATTAAATCATAATTATCGTTAAATAACGTATATTTTTTTTACTACATGATAGCTTAAGTCTTTACGAAGAGAATGGGTACTAACAGAACTCTGTGGCAGTTTTCTAGACGAGGGTATAGCCAATCAAAAATAGTTACTTTTTTCGTTTTTCTATAAACACTTTTTAAGCACTTTAAAATTCACTTTCTGGTAAAAGTTGAAAACAATTCAATAAATATTAAGAAAGTTATTAACAATTGAAAAATAAGCCATTTTTAATGTTTAATTTTCAATAACTTTTTTATTTACAGACCGATTTGGACAAACAAAAACTCATTTCGAAGATATTTTCAAGACGTACAATTCGTCTCTGGATCATTTTTCTCTATATCCTTTAGATTTTTTGTAAAAATTTGTTGAGACACGAGATGAGACGTCATTTCTACTACCTTTTCTTACCAATTTCTGCAATCAGATCGCAGGCAGTGTTTGAGTTTTTTGTAACACTCCGCTTCCTGGCCTGTAAAAATAAGAGTAAGTTTGTGCAAGGTTGTCTACGTTGAAAATTTTTAGTTTTCGAAATATTGCCAATTTAATATTAGTTGACTATGACGTTTTACTCATAGCCTGACTATGACGACATTGAAAAACTATCAAATGTTAAGAAAATGTATGAAGCTGTCAGGTATTATTTGAAAATTGTTAATAATTATGCCTGGGCGGTCAAATGATACAAATGAAAATTATTTAAACTTATTTTTTATTTATGGAGAATGGGATAAATTTATATCAAGAACATTTGATACATTTACCATTCGATATATGCCATAACTATGTGCTGTTAAACAAATTATCGAAAATTTTGAGAACTTTAGATACGTCAAAATAACAGGTCATGCTTAATTTAGAAAGAAATAAACTTAAATTAGTGAATAAAAAAAAAAATTTTTTCAGTAACTGTGCGAAGTGACGTCCTTTACCTTCAAGATATTTTTCACAACTGAACAGTACTTGTTCATGGATTACTTTTACTATTAACTCGCGACTTCAACTTGCAAATTTATTCCTGACTCGTTTCATGTAATCATCCATACTGGTTATAGGAGTGTTATAAATTCGATTTTTAATCGTACCCTAAATAAAAAAAAAAACGAGCACTGAAAGATTTGAGGACCGGGGTGGCCAAAAGAAAGGATCATTGTTGGCTATCAATCGATCATTAAAAGTATTTTGCAAAAAATTGAATAATTATTGATTAGGTAGTCACCGTGTAGAAGTACGTCATCATGCTGTTAAAATTCAATGAACAGCGAGCTGCGAACTGTCTAAATAATCCTTTTTCAAAATTATGTAAAATTTTCAAATAGCCGTCACCTAAAAGCATCTTTTATATTTAGAATAATTCAAAAACGTCTAACTTGCCATTTAAATTTCCTTAATAAAAATTTAGCGCCACGATGCCGTCATTTTTTATTGTACAATAAACATTAAACTGTCAGAATTTTTGAAAATTTTGATCTCTGAACATGTGTAAATTTGCATCAATATAATAATGGAAATTGTGTCGATTAAAGATGGATTTTTTTGTAAATTTGGCTTTATCTGTCCAAATGATATTATTTAGAAAAAAAAAACGTTTTTTTTTCGTCCAAGTTATGATAAATTCACGGGATGCCACTCGTCTTGGAAAATCAGTTTCTTTTAGATGTTGAACCATTATATTTATGACTTTAGCCTCGGCTTTGAAGAATATACCATCTTCATCAGAACTGTAATTGGAACTGGTATAATTGAAAAATCAGGGAAACTATTCGATCTGAGTTGAAATTATAATTAGAATCAGGTCTATTATTGATATATTCAACTTGGTTTTGAACATTGAAAAATGTTATTAAAAAAGCATTCAATAAAGAGTGATATCTGTTAATTAATATAAATAGCTATAATAATAAATAAGATGTAGTAGCATTTGCATGCATACTTCATTATGGTTGGGAAGATTTGGGTCATCCTCTGGCACACCTTAATTATTGAAGTATTTACAATTAGTTGTCAGGTGACCAAATTATTAACAAGTCGAGACAAAAATATAGCGAAAAGTTTAAAGTAAAAATAATAAAATAAATGTTTAAAAATTTTTTTATGGTGCTATGACACTGTGATCCTAATTTACGAGTCGCCACTGCAATTAACGACAACTTCTTAATTATACAATGATTATTTTAGATATCTCAAATGTCTAGTAATGAATACTTAGTACGTACCATTAAGTAAATCGACGGAATATTTTGCACAAACATGGGCTAAGTCTCCAGTACACGTTTCCTTGGTAAACTTAGCGATTTGTGCTTCTGTTGGATTTTTCGGACATGCTGCATCTTCTCCTGTGCAAGAATAGCATTGTAAAGCAGTAGAGAGACCTATAATAATTAAAACCAAAAAGTATTAGATTGTGTTTTATAATATAATAGACTAATAAAATATTTCAAATTATCTAGTTTGTAAATGCTTGTCAATAACTTTATTGCATTAGGAACTGTTTCATAATAATCCGATAATCTATTTTATAAGTAATAAATCGTGTAAATTATATTATGTGCTGGCTTTTATTCATTTAAAGTAAAATAAAATTTGTTATAAAAAGTAATTTGGATAAAAATTATTAAAATTATGAGTTTAATTATTCATCAAATTCGTGTTATCATTCCCGTCTCTCAACGAGAGAGCGTCATTTATTCTTTTGTATGCGTATGGTGTGAAACAGTCTCTGCTTATATCTCTATAAATATTTAAAGTAAAATTTTGTGAACAATTGTTTTAGAATTTTTATAACTAGCCCTTTTAAACAATACTTTAATTTGACAATATTTTGTTTTGTTAAATTTGGTAAACTATTGGGATATAAGTGCGTTTATGAGCATTATTACTGTATAAAATTCCAATTTTCTATATCTACAGGAAAAAGAACTGTGACCGATCCACTGGCAGACAAACAGACTAATGCGTGGGTCTTCCATTGATAGTTTCGTTTTCTTTTAGAGGTATGGATTTATAACAAGTAAAAAAAAAATATATTCATATTTTGATTTTTAATGAAAAAACAATTTTTAAAATTACTTTTTTGTTCTCAGAAATAAAAATTAACACTCTTTTGCCTGGCATTTTTTTTTAACTTTTCAGTTTCAAAATATTATCGGTGCACCTGTAAATGTTTATTTTCTAAAGAATTTTAGATAAACTTACCTACTGCTAAGAAGAACACACAAAGGTATGAATTTAAATACATTTTGAAAGCAAACTGTTCAGGTCCATTTGTAATGTTCCTATTTATATGAACTGTTCAAGACACTTTAAAATGATTTGATTAAACGGTTCCGAATTCATTGTTTTTCAATTTTTATTGATAATATCGAAATGTAAATCCCCTTTAAAATTTAAAAAAAAGAAAATTTACAATCACGTTTTTTTTTGGAAAATTCAACAGCATGGAGGCGGTAATTCCCCAGTGGGTACTGAGGCCCTTCAAGGGAGATGCAGAGGTCCAGATGTTGAAGAGAGATAATTATGGTGGTCAGAGTGGGTGGTGATGTATTGAAGGAATCATTTGAATTTAAAATAAAATTTAGAATTACAATTAATTTTTGTCTTATCCGTGACAACCTTCTGCAAGTTTTGTCAGTGTCAGTGCTGACAACTATTACGCGACTAAGGCAATTTAGTTAGCTAGCATATTAAGACAATAATATGGAACGACTTGTTTATGCAGCGAGTACGCCGTAACAAACAAAAGCAGGCAATTCAAATATGTAAGAAGTAGGGATCTATAAATTTGTTATATGCTTTACCAATAATTTTTATGTACGAGTGGCATATGTTATAACTCTTTTTTTAAGACCGGACGCACGGAGGCCAATAGAGGCCTATTGTGTTCACCCTTGATTTAGGGTCATCCTGTTATTCTAACCTCCTGAATCAACTTATATGAGGTGTTCTGTTTTCGAAACTTTTTGCTACTGTTGGACTTATTATCAAAGATATAGTGTTGCGGTTTTCACTTTAGTATTCTACTTTTGGAAAAAATTCGTAAAGAGTGAAATCATAGGAAAATGACGTTTTTTTGAAAACATTTTGATACATACCCCCTATTTCGAGGTCGTAAAACACGATTCTGATCTCGGTTTTCCATAATTGTTTCTCAATTTTGCGGAAAACAGGGAAAATAACTTTTCACTTTAGGTTCAATTTTTTTCACTAAATCGTTAATTTTTTGTTATAACAACGAATTCCACAGTGATAGAAGCTTCTGCATTATACAAAAATTCAAAATATGCACTTTTTTTTTATCGAAAAAATCCGAAAAATTACCACGACAAAAATCACAACAAAATCAAAAGAAAACGGCCTGCACCAAAAAATAATAGTTTGCATAGTTCGCTAAAGATGGCGTATTGTTGAAGTCGGCGATGTTGCCAGATTGCAAAAACGATTTCTTTAAATATTCTTCTCTTTCTGTTTGAATTGGAAAGAAAAGGTTCCAAAAAGAATTTTTTCCTTTCTATTGATTATTGAAGTACTATTAATTACACTTATGTCTATGCCTTCGATGTGCGATTTTGACTCTAAATAATAAAGGTTTTAAGGATTATAGTTGCTTTTGTTTGTCTCCCTCCAAATACCAGTACTTTGATGTGCGATTTTGACTCTAAATATTAAAGATTTTAAAGATTATAGTTGCTTTTGTTTGTTTCTTTCCAAATACCAGTAGTTTTAAACGGATATGAATTGATCATATTGCTTATGTCCGTTAGCAGAATGTGTCGAGTGGCAGAGCTTGTCCCGCCTCCACGTGGTTTCAGCTGGACAATGACATTTTTTAATTAATAAATCTATGTCAATTTAGGTTAGTTCAGGTTAGTTGAACCAAAATATCTTAACCAAAACCAACCAATAATTTTGAAGGGTTAAGATTATTTTTACTTAGAAACTGTTCTGAATATTAAAAAAAAAAATTAAACTATGTTGTTGACTGAGAAGGACAAATCTTATAGTTTATGTTATGAAGAAATTTTACATCTGGCAACGTTGCACCTTTTTACGTGAATCGGCGGCCAGTTTCACTGAAAATATAAGTTTTTCTAAATTGGTTTGCTAAAATTTGTGCAAAAATAATTGAAAAATATTACGTACAATATTTGTTAACTAGTTCCATTGAAAATAAATACGTAAATTCGGCTTTTAACTAAAAAGAAAGTGCTTTGTGAAGTGACGCTTTTCTTTTTTTGAGTTTTCCGGGAAAGTGAGGAAAAATAGTAAAAAATCAAGGCCAGAATTGTGTTCTAGTACCGAAATAGGGGGTGAGTATCGAAATTTTTTCAAAAAACATAATTTTCATGCTTTTCAAGCTTTACAAATTTTCACCCCACTTTTTAACGAAACAAAAGTTTCCGGTGTCAAATTTCTGGTTCTTTCAATTTTTAATCTACAGGGTGACTTTGAAAATCTTCGTTTTTTTAGGGATGTCTCGTATTTCCGTTATGTATTAATTTATCTAAGAGATAAAAACTGATTTATATAGAGTTTTTTACCTGTAGTTCAGTGCAGTCAGTTTTTTGTCTAAAAAGTTTAGTTTTTTAGATATTAACCAAACTTGATTTTTTTAATAGGACACCCTGTATATTATTTGAGATATTGATTAAGAATAATATCAGCTTTTCAGAAATATATCTTCTTCTTCTTTAGTTCGTATTCAGACGTTGGTGGTCATGATGTTTATAATATCCTGAAATCTTTCTCTATCGGCTGCAGCGCGAAATAGTTCCTCCATCGTGAAATCACACCACTGCCTGATGTTACGTAGCGATGAAAGCTTCTTTCGGCCTATCTATCTTTTTCCTTCCACTTTTCCTTGTATTATAAGGAGAAATAGATGGTATTTAGGTCCTCTAATTATGTGGTCGAAGTATTCTGTTTTCCGCCTCTTTATAATGTTCAAGAGCAGTCGATCTGTATCCATCATTCTGAGAACATCCTCATTGGAAGTGTGCGAAACCCCTGATATCTTTAGGATTCGACGATAGCACCACAATTCGAAAGCTTCCAGTTTGTTTAGCGTTGTGGTTTTTAGTGTCCATGTCTCGCAACCGTATAACAGAATAGACCATACATAGCATCTCAGAACCCTCTTACGAATATGCATTGACAGGTTCCTGTTGCATAGAACTGGTTTCCGTGTAATGAAGGCTTTATGCGATATTTCGATCTCTATTATCTCTTCATCTGAGTCCCCATTCACATTCAACCAACTGCCAAGGTATCTGAAATGGTTTACACGCTCTATCCTCTCTTCATCGAGCCAAAGTTGACATTTATCGACATTAATCTTTTCAACAGGCATCCACTTTGTTTTTGAGATGTTGATTTTAAGGCCTCTTCGGCAGCTCGCCTCACTGACTAGATTTACTAATGTTTGGAGATCCTCGATGCTTTCTACAAGAATGGCCGTAGCATCAGCAAATCTAATATTATTGATTACTTCTCCACCCAGTCTCACTCCTTCTTTTCTGTCATCCAAAGCCTTCCTAAAAATTTCTTCAGAGTATACATTAAAAAGACAGGGTGACAAAACACAACTCTGTCTTACTCCACGCTTTGAGTACGACTGTTTTCAATTTGGATAGAAACTACTTGATTGTAATACAGATATTTTAGCAGTCTTATATCGTAGTGGTCTAGACCTGCTGCTTGTAGACATTCGAAAAGCGTATCGTGTTGTACTCGGTCGAATGCCTTTTCAAAGTCGATGAAACAGACGTAGATGTTCTTTCGGAATTTACAACTTTTTTGTAGAAGAACGCGCATACAGAATAGTGCCTCTCTGGTTCCTAGACCATTTCTAAATCCAAATTGCTCATCACTCACTCTACTTTCGCATAGAAGGAATATTCGGTTCTGTAGAATTCGTAGAAGTATCTTAAGTGTGTGGCTCATTAAACTAATCAGTCTAAAGTCGCTGCATTTGGTAGTGTGATAAACAACGATTCTAACCAATCATCTGGTATTATTCCTTCGTTGTAAATTTTATTAAAGAAAGTGGTTAAGTCGGAAATATTTTCCTCATCCAGAAGTTTAACCAGCTCAGCACGGATTTGATCTGGTCCAGGTGCCTTATTATTTCTGGCTTGCTGTATTGCTTTTCTGACTTCTGATTTCAATATACTGGGGCCCCTGTCTATCTCGCTGCCGCATGTAGTATGTGTATGTGCAGCGTTTTCTCGTCAAAAAGTCACTGATGTATCTCTCTCATTCTCTGTACTGTTGTTCGTGATTACAGATTTTTCCGTCGGCGTCTTTGAGTAAATGAGCATTTTTTGGTTTTCTAATTCCGGAGGTATATTTAAGTTTCCTGTGGAGATTGAAATTGTCGTGTTTTTTTGGAGGTTCTCTATTTCTTTACAGGAATTTTCGAGCCAAAGTCCTTTGGCTTGCTAAATTTTTCTTTTTATGAGTTTATTGACTTCACTGTATTTGTTAGTATCTCCATTTTTATATTTCCGTCGTACCTCCATCAGGTCAAGAATTTCCTGTGTCATCCACTCATTTTTTGCCTTTCTTTTAGGTGTTTTCAGAGACTTTTTCACTTCTTTTAAAATCGAGTTTTGTATATCGTACCAACATTCGTTATTTATTTGCTGCCATATGTGTTCACGTGTTTGAGGATTTCTGAGGGGGTCGAGGCATATCCTGTTTTGTTTAGATGGCTTTGTTAATTTCTTTAATTTAATTTGTATTTTGGAGCAGAGTAAATTATGGTTTGAGTTTATATCAGCACTGGGGTAAGTTTTTACATCCTTAATATTATTACGAAATCGGTAGTTTTCTGGTTCCGTACTATTCTGCCTTGTTGTCCATCTTGAGGGGATTTCCACGTGTACAGACGTTTTTCTGGAAGTTGAAACCAGGTATTTGCAATGACAAAGTCAACTTCTTGGCAGAATTCGATTAGACGTTCACCTCTTTGATTTCTCTCTCCCAAGCCAAAGTTTCCGGTGATGTTATGTGTTACCTTCTGTCCAACTTTAGCGTTAAAGTCTCCCATAAGTATTGTTGTTTCGTGTTTCTTTGTTGTTTTTAGCACTTCTTCTATTTGGTGGTAAAATTCTCCGATTTCCTGTTCTTCTTTGTTAGCAGTAGGAGTATAAATATATAATGTGTTTATTTTATTTTGAGAAAGAATGTCCGAATTCGATATTTTCAATAATAGACTTTATTTGTAATAGTATATCATGGCCAATTTATAAGAAACCAAAGACAGATGTCCAAAACTTCACAGTTTTGTCAGATTGTTATTATTTATGAAATATTTTCATTACGCAGGTGTCTTTATTTTACTTTTTATTTATTTTGGATTTACAATGGCCGTTTATGATAATTATGATAAATATGCATGTTTTATACAAAGCAATAAAATTCCCCAACAAGCTTTTGAATTATATTTCAATAGTTAATATTTTTAAAACGTTATCTTTAAAATAAATTCTCATACCTGGCGATCGTTTTTGTTCATGTTAGGTATCAAGAAAGAAGGCAACCCTTTTTAGATATATTTGCTCGTTTAAAAAGACATCTAGTTGATCACGGATCTTTTATTCAGCCGCGTGCCAAAACATACGTCAAAGAAGAAAGGAAGAGAAAAGAAACAAATGTGTAAAAACCATCTTACTTACTTACTTACTCCGTGGTGTTACAACCCCGTGTGGGTTTTAGCCGACTTGAAAATATGCCTCCATTCGTTTCTGTCCTTTGCTAGCTCCATCCAGTTCTCTACATCCCTAGCTTTAAGGTCTCCTGCTATATTATCCCGCCACCGGAGCCAGGGTCGTCCAAGTGGTCTTTTTCCAGTTGGGGTTTCTTCCCACACCAGTCTCACTATTCTTTCGTTAGAGTGTCTTATGAGGTGGCCCGTCCACTGGACTCTTCTAGACTTTATTTCTTTTACTATGTTGGCGTCTGCGTATAACTCTTCCAACTCTTTGTTTGTTCTTATTCTATATTGTCCCGTAGCCCCATCCAGTAACGGGCCAAAGATTTTCCTTAGGATTTTTCTCTCCCAAACTCGCAGTCGCTCTTCGTTTGCCTTTGTTATTGTCCAAGTTTCGCTGCCGTACATCACTACTGGTCTTATAACTGTTTTATATAGATTTATATTTGTTCGTCTTGTTAGTTGTTTCGATTTTATAAGGTCTCGAAGGGCGTAGCTACATCTGTTCTGAGCTTGGATCATATTGTTTATTTCTTGTGATCCGTTATTATCTTCAGTTATTGTTGTTCCAAGATACTTAAATTTTCTGACGCGCTCAAAGTTGTAGTCGTCGATGGTGATGTTCTGTCCAATTCTGTCTCTGTTTCGAATATTGCGGCTCGTGTACATATATTTAGTTTTGTTTTCATTTATTTGTAGCCCCATCTTATCTGGTTCCTTCTCGAACCTGATAAAAGTTTCCTTCATTTTTATTCTTGTGTTTTCTATTAGATCTACATCGTCTGCAAATGCCAGCAGTAAGTTTGGTCCTTCTCGATGGAATATGGAAGTCGGTGTATCAATTTTTGCATTTCTGATTATGTGTTCTAAAGCTACGTTGAAGAGTTGTGGTGAAAGTGCATCTCCCTGCTTCAGTCCATTGTTAATCTGAAATGTCTCCGAGTACTGTTGCCCAACTCTCACCTTACATCGTAGTCCTTCCATACTCATCCGTATCAAGTTGACTAGTTTTTTAGGAAAGCCAAGTTCTTGCATCGCTGTCCACAGTCTCATCCGGCATACTCTATCGAAAGCCTGTTTAAAGTCTATGAACATCTGATGAAGCTCTCTATCGAACTCCCAGCATTTTTCCATTATTTGTTATATAGTGAATATTTGGTCAACAGTAGATCGGCCGGGTCTGAATCCGCATTGATACTCTCCAATGATTTCTTCTGTGTACGATTTGGTTCTTTCTAACAGAATGTTTGCAAGGATTTTGTAGGTAGTATTAAGGAGCGTTATTCCTCGGTAGTTGTTACATTGCTTTTTTGTGAATTGGTACTATAACATCTTCTTTCCATTCGTCTGGCATTGTTTCTTCCTGCCAAATACCTTGAATTAGCTTGTATATAGATCTGTATAGTCCTTCCCCTCCGTGCTTCAGACACTCTGCGGGTATACCATCGCTGCCTGGGGCTTTATTATTTTTAAGTTTTTTAATTGCTTGGATTACTTCTTCATATGTCGGGCAATGGTCTTCTATTTCAACTGTATGTACCTCTATATTTGATGTATTCGTGCTAACTCCACCGTTTAGCAGTTGGCAGAAGTATTCCTTCCAGGTTTTTAAGATTTCCTTGTCATTAGTGATAAGCTCTTCGCTGTCTTTTTCAAGGAAGTTTCCTGTTCTTGCTTGGTACCCTGCTTTTATACTAGAGACTTCTCTAAAGAATTGTCTTGCTTTGTTGTTCTTCCGATTTTCTTCTATTTCTCTGATTATTTGTTCCTGGTAATCCTTCTTTTTCCTTTTCATTAGTTTTCTTGTCTGTGTTCTAGTATATTTGAACCGTTCAATATTTTTGTCTGCTGGATTTTGTAGCATGTCTCTTCTAGCTAGGTTTCTTTCTTCTATGGATTTCCGGCAATCGTCATCGAACCATTTTTTTGTTGATCTCTTTTTGTTACCCAGTATTTCATTAGATACGCTTGTTAAAGTTGATTTTATATTCTTCCAAGTCGAGTCTATGTTATTATTTTCTTCTGTCTGTTTCAGTTTTATTTGTATAGCGTTTTGAAATTTCTCCTCTGTCTCCTTATTCTGCAGACTTTCTGTATTCCATGTAAAAACCATCTATATAGATTTAAAATAATGCAACAAAGGTAACGTTTTGTCGACATTATTTACAGCAAATCCACACCGAGGAATCTTTTGGCAGATTTGTCATCTTGTTTGACAACAAGGGTGCTTCTGAGTTAGTGTCTTGTGTTTTATTTTGGGTCGACGCATAGCCTACAGGATGAATAAAGGAGGTCTTACAACACGTAGATACCTAGAAATCCTTGAGGAAATTTTTCCAAAATTGCCTCAAAATATTCCATTGGCCCATTTTAATCCCATTTATCTTCAATAAAGCGGTGCCCCGAGCCACAACTCTGGGCTGTTAAGGCCATTTCTGGACAATAACTTTTCTCAAAGATACATAGGTACCAATGGGCCAATGAGATGGCCTCCACGACCTCCCGATCTTTAGTTTTAGTTTTATGTAAAATCTACACATGAATCTATAGCAGAACTTCGCAAGGCAATTGGTTTAGCCTTCCAAACTCTTCATATTATGATCCTTTTAAATTGAATTAGAAGAATAACAAAACTGTACCGATATTGCATTTGACAAAACGGCCGTCATTTTGAAAATAATCTTTAAAAAAAAACTTTGGTTTTTTTTTAGTCTCAGTATTTCGTTTTGTTTTTGTAACTTTAGTTTTATAAAATAATGTTGTTTCCGCTGCTTTGAAATCAAATTTCAATATTCTGGCTTTATAAAAACAGTGCTGTTTATAGTAAAAAATGTAACAGTAATTAAGTGTTTACGATTGAAAATATAGAAAAACATTAAAATTACCTTTTAAAGTAACAAATCTTTGATAGAATAATTATTGTCAAAATTTTGCATTTGTTTCTTATACATTGGCCATGGCCTACTGTTACAAGTAAAGGAAATTATTGCAAATTCTGACCTTGTTTTTCAAAATAAAGTAAACACATTATATATTTTTGAAAAGCCTGAATTATACTCAATAAATATCTAAAATAATATGCAGGGTATCCTATTTAAAAAATCATCAGTTTGGTTAATATTTCAAAAACTAAACATTTTATTAAAAAAAACTGACTGCGCCACTGAACTCAATGTAAAAAGCTCTATAAAAAATTTTTATGAAAAAATTGAACCGACTTCTAAAAGTGCGCTAAAAAGTGGAAAATAACTAGAAATTTTTATATGAAATTGAACTTTTTGAAGTCGGCGCCAAACTAATACCTGACAAAATGTGATTTGCATAAACAGATTAGAAATACTTTATTTGTAATTGCTTTCTTACTATAATTTGTATATATTAGTAGTTATTTATTTCGTGTACAAATAATTTGACGCCGACTTCAAAAAGTTCAATTTCATATAAAAATTTATGGTTATTTTTCACTTTTTAGCGCACTTTTAGAAGTCGGTTCAATTTTTTCATAAAAATTTTATTTTTCTATTTTTAGTTTTAGAATTCATTATGACATTCATAAATTATTTGAACTAAGTACTAATCGAGGTTAGTGTACCTCGCAATGACTCCAAACTGGCAAAAAAGTATCCATTTTATCCAAAGTTGTATATCACCCTAAAATGAACCACTAAAAATTGATTTTTTTTGTCCGCCATATTGAATCCGCCATATTGAGTTTTTAAAAATAATTTCAGATTCTTTATGTGAGGCCCCGAAAACTTCCCCATACCAATTTTGGAGAAAATAGGACAAAATTGATTTTTTTATCCGCCATATTGGATCCGCCATATTGAATTTTTTTTAAATTAGTTTAGATTTGTGATATGCGCCCTGAAAACTCCCCCGTACCAATTTTGGAGAAAATCGGACAAAAACGATTTTTTTGTCGGTCATATTAAATCTGCCATATTGAATTTTTCTAAAATTATTTTAGATTCGTCATATGCGATCCCAAAAACTCCACCGTACCAATTTTGGAGAATATCGGACAAAATTTTTTTTTGTCAGCCATATTGGATCCCCCATATTGAATTTTTTAAAAATTATTTTAGATTCGTTATATGCGACTCCGAAAACTCCCCCGTACCAATTTTGGAGAAAATCGGACAAAATTAATTCTTTTGTCGGCCATATTAGATCCGCCATATTGAAATTTTTAAAAATTATTTTAGATTCGTCATATGCGACTACGAAAACTCCCTCGTACCAATTTTGGAGAAAATCGGACAAAATTGATTTTTTTCGTCGGCCATATTGGATCCGCCATATTGAATTTTTTAAAAATTATTTTAGATTCGTCATATGAGACCCCGTAAACTCCCCATTACCAATTTTAGTAAAAATCTGACAAAATTAATCTTTTTGTCCGCCATATTGGATCCGCCATATTGAATTTTTTTTAAAATAATACCAGATTCGTTATGTGCAACCTCGAAAACTCTCCCATACCAATTTCGGAGAAAATCGGAATAAATTAAAAAAATTTGTCCGCCATATTGGATCCGCCATTTTGAATTTTTTAAAAATAATTTCAGATTTGTTGGGTACAACCCCGAAAATTCCTCCATACCAATTTTGGAGAAAATCGGACAAAATTATTTTTTTTGGCCGCCATATTGTAAGCGCCATCTTGGATTTTACTGCACCAATTTCATCTAAAAAAATATGGGACCACCGCAGCAACTTCCTTTACATAACGTAAAAAATTTCATTCAAATCGGTGCAGCCGTTCCGGAGTAATCGGTGTACATACATAAAAAAAAAAAATACATAGTCGACGAATTGAGAACCTCCTTCTTTTAGAAGTCGGTTAAAAATCAGTTTTAACCGACTTCTAAAAGAAGGAGGTACAAAATTCGTCGACTATGTATATTTTTTTTATGTATGTACACCGATTACTCCAGAACGGCTGCACCGATTTGAATGAAATTTTTTACGTTATATTCAGGAAGTTGCTGCGGTGGTCCCATATTTTCTTGGATGAAATTGGTGCAGTAAAATTCAAGATGGCGCTTACAATATGGCGGCAAAAAAAATTAATTTTGTCCGATTTTCTCCAAAATTGGTATGGAGGAATTTTCGGGGTTGTATCCAACGAATCTGAAATTATTTTTAAGAAATTCAAATGGCGGATCCAATATGGCGGACAAAAAAATTTAATTTTGTCCGATTTTCTTCAAAATTGGTATGGGGGAGTTTTCAGGTTCGCACATGACGAATCTAAAATAATTTAAAAAAAAAATCAATATGGCGGATCCAATATGGCGGACAAAAAATCGATTTTGTCCGATTTTCTCCAAAATTGGCACGGGGGAGTTTTCGGGGTCACACTTGACGAATCTAAAATTATCTTCAAAAAATTCAATATGACGTATCCAATATGATGGATTAAAAATTAATTTTGTCCGATTTTTTTCAAAATTGATATGATAGTACATTACGAATTTGATATTATTTGAAAAAAATAAATAAATATGGCGGATCTAAGATGGAGGATTAAAGATTCTACATCTCTCGATTTTGTCTAAAGTCAGTATCGGAGGATTTTGTGTTAATTACGAAATTAAAATATTTTTTAAAGAAAAACTCAATCTGGCGGATTCAATATAGTGTCCTAAAAATTTTACATGTTTCGAATTACTCCAACACTGATATAGGGGGTTCTTGAGGGTGTAAATTATGAATTTAATAGTATTTTTTTCTGGATTCAATATGGCGAACGCAATATAGCTGACTAAAAATTTTACATTTTTCGATTTTGTTCAAATGTGGAACTGAATCGATTTTGAGGATGTAAATAGCGAATATAAAATTATTTTAAGAAAATCTAATACGTCAGATGCAATATAACCGTTTAGAAATTTTAAATTTCTGGATATCATCTACAATTTATACCAGCGGGCTTTGAAGGGTTTAGATTTAGATTAGATTAAGACGTTAAAATTTTTTTTTGTAAATCAATATTTTTTCAAATTTGGTATTAGGGGATTAGGGGGTGGTGTATTACAAATATGAAGTTAATTTTTTACAACTATTAGGTTGTTAAGATACAATATGAGGGACTAAAAATTTTACATTTTCCGGTTTCATCTAAAATTGATATTGCGGGGTTCTTGGGGCGTATACAAACTCAATATGCAATAAAAAATATATTGGGCTAAGAAATTTACGTCCCATATTCTTTAAATATCGATATTGGAAGGTTTTAGGGCCTATATTGCCAATCAAAAATTAATTTGAAATTTAAGATAGTAGATTTAATATGACAGACTAAATATTTGTTTGACACAATTTCATTGGTATTTGGAGGACTCTAAGAATCAAAGAATTTTTAGTGATTCATTTTAGGGTGATTTAAAATTATGGATAAAATGGGTACTTTTTTGCCACCTTGGAATCACGAATCTCGATTAGCACTTAGTTCAAATAATTTATGAATATCATAATGAATCCAAAACTAAAAATCGAAAAATAAAATTTTTATAAAAAAATTCAACCGACTTCTAAAAGTGCGCTAAAAAGTGAAAAATAAGTAGAAATTTTTGAAGTCGGCGCCAAATTATTTCTAAATGAACCAAATAACTACTAGTAAATACAAATTATGATTAGAAAGCAATTACAAATAAAGTATTTTCAATATGTTTATGCGAATCACATTTTGTCAGGTATTAGTTTGGCGCCGACTTCAAAAACTTCAATTTCATATAAAAATTTCTAGTTATTTTTCACTTTTTAGTGCACTTTTAGAAGTCGGTTGAATTTTTTTATAAAAATTTTATTACGATTCTGATAAATTAACGCATCACGGAAATTCCAGATGTGCCTAAAAAACGAAGATTTTCAAAATAACCCTGAAAATTAAAAACTAAGAGAGCCATGACAAATTTGGCACCGGAATCTGTCGTTTCGTTAAAAAGTAAGACACTAAAGTGAAAACCGCAACACTATATATTTGATAATAACTCCAAAAGCCCTAAAAGTGTCGAAAGGACACTGCATACAAGTCCGCTAAGGAGTTAGTTAGATTCCAAATTTGCCGACCTCAAGGTTTGTTGTCTTTGCCGATCTAGTGACTCGCAATCATCTGTGAAGTGTTTTACCGTTTTCTCAGCTTAACGACATAGTCTATACCCAAGATCGCCGTTGTAAAGTTTTATTTTCTTCAGGTAAACTCAAGCTTATCTGATCATAAATCAGTACAAATTAGCTTTAATGTGGGTTCTAAGATCAAAAACAGGGAGTTTAGAAGCACAATAGAATTTATACTTCACAGAATTTTAATTGCTTCAGAGAACAGACCCTTCGAACTAATTGGTCTCAAATAATGTACCATAATGAACCGGTGCATGTCTTTTATACCACTCTGGTAAGTATTTTTAATGCAAATTTTCCTTTGCGAAAAGTTAAATCCAAAGTTAGGAAACCCTGGATTACTGAAGGTTTAAAGATTTCAGCTATGAAATTTAAATCATTGCATACAATAAGAAAATTTACTGACAGTATCAATTTTCGTAATTATTTTAATAAATATAGGTCCATATATAGGAGAGTTATAAAGGTGGCGAAAGAAACACATTACAGGTGTCGAATTGATCATTCTCAAAATAAAGCCAAGGAAAGCTGGAATATAGTCAACTGCTTAAGAGGCATAGATAGTATGGTGCAGGATCGGTTGGGCATGGACCTAAATGCCTTGAATAGCTTTTACTGTTCAGTGGCAACTGATATAACATCAAAAATTAATGTACAAAAAAGACTGTTAGATTTATTTAAAGACATTTCTGTAGCCAATTCTTTCGTTTTGTTTGACGCTGATGTAAACGAGCTAAAAAACATCATAGCAAAAATAAAAAATAAAAACACATCTGGTTTGGATGAGATGTCGATCAAGGTTTTTGAAAATTTGCCTGACATTGCATTGCATTTTCTGTCTAGAGCTGTAAATCATTCTTTCTTAAATGGTATATTTCCATCATGTCTTAAAACAGCTACGGTAATACCAATATATAAGGGTGGAGATCGGAGTCAACCTACAAACTTTCGCCCAATATCTCTTCTCACTTTCAAGAAGCATCCCTTGAACTTAAAACACATTCCCAAGAGAAAGAAATCCAATTTTTCTTAAACCAGTTTTGCCAAATAAATTTTATTTTGTCAAAACCTTGAAGCACTTTAGCTTACTTCCAAGACACATTTTGAACATAAAAAAAAATATTTCAAGACACTTTCATAAGAGAAAACACTTCCAGTTTTTTTCTCATTCCAGCTTTGTCAAATTAATTTTATATTAATATTTTATTTCATCAAAACCCCAAACCACTTTAGCTCGCTTCCCAGAGGTCATTACTTCTTCATAAAATATTTTAATTTTCATTTAAAATATTTTTTTCCAATAAGATTTTTTTTTTTTAATTTTCTCGGTGCCAAACTTGTCACAAAATTTTGCCAAGTTCTCTTTCCATTGACCATTGAATATTCCTCATACCATTGACCATTGACCACATTATCATACCATTAGTTATTGACCAAGTTTCTTAACATTCTTACTTGACCAAGTTCTCATTCCATTCAATTATATCATTTGTTCTTGACCAAGTTTCTTAACATTGTCACTTGACCAAGTTATCATTCCATTTACATTGCATTTATATTATACCAAGTTCTCATTCAATCATCACGAATTCCATTCAAACTTCTCAACCCCAATTCTCTAAGAAGAAAGGTGAGACGGCCTGGGTCTTCCCTGGGTCGGGCAGTTATGGTGGGTCCTCTCCGGCACGGTCTGCGCGGTGCTCTATCTTTCTTACCAACCCAAACAGCGAATCTCAAACATCATTTAATCATAATAACCCCACTGAATCCTCGTTTCAGCATCAACCTGCTCGGAACCTTCTTGACATGGACTTAGAGGATTTCCTCGCAGACTATCGGACAATATCCGAAGCCGAGATCAACGGCGCGTCGGTTGACAATCATGCGTTCGTCAACGAGGAAACTTCTAAGAGGTTCGCCTCATTCATAACACGACCTTCGGACATAGAGTATCCTTGGCGTTCTACAGGACAAACATATACATCACCCAGCATTGGACAGCACCTTATCGATTCAAGTTTAGAGGCGTTGGCTGAAGTTTACCCTGATCAACCTCAACAAACATATGCGACGTATGACGAAGCCCCGTTATATGAAGAACATTCATTGACAAGCATAAGAGTAATCGGAAACCAAGACGAGCTCTACGAACTATATAACTCCCAAAAATCATACATCGACAACTCAGTCAACCCCAGATGCCGACATGGCGTTCCAAGTTTGGAACAGGCTACTCAATCAACCATACCATATCAAACAACACCATATTATACATCAAAATCATCACAAACCATGTCCCATCATTTAGTCCGACATAGCATCCCTGCTAAAGGAATAACCTCGAATTCACAACAAGCCATGCCGCATAACTTCCGACAATATATACAACTTTGACTATAAATTATTATTCCTATCACTAATCCTAACGATTTTCGAAAAAAACGTCTTTTAATTTATATCATGTATTTGGCGTATTTCGATAAAAGGTACATTTTTGTTCCTATCAAATGTTCAACCTTACCCCTCTAGTTAAAATCGTCTAAATGTGTGAATTTCAGTTCAATTTATATTCTCAAAAAATGTGCGTTTTATTTTATCGCACCAAAATGAAAAAATTTTTGCTGCAAACGTTGCTAGGTACAAAAGAAAAAACTATCCTACTTTGTAGAACTGTCAACTTTCACATCGCTGACACATTGATTTTTTACTTAGATATTAATTTACTGATTTTTGGATTTCGTGGTGAAATTTATTGTGAAATAATTCGAAATAGGGAATACACGTTTATTGAGTATGTAGATATGCATATGATTGTGTGGTCTTGCATGTTGCAATGCTTTGGAAGCCAGGAGGTTATATCATGACAAATATCCTAATAGTAATCTTCCAGATCAGAAAAAAATTCAGCGAGTTTACCAACGTCTCAGGGAGAATACTAAGCGATTCTATTTATAAAGGTATTATTATTAAATTTCTTCCTAATCTTGGGAAGTTTTGGGAAAAGAAGTACTAATTCTGGTCGAGGAAAAACAGTACAGGGTGAGTCAACGATTGGATGAAGTAAGTTTGTGCCTTTTCGGTGAAATTTACAAAGAAACTATATTTATTGTTTGATACAGTTTATTTTTACGCAGATTTTAAAAATATTTAGGACTCTACAGGGTGAGCCAAAAAACTAGGACAGCATAAAGTTGTATTTTTTTAAATAGAACACCCTATATACGAATCGTATTTTCGATTTAGCTTATAATTTTAAATCTTTTTTATTAAGAGTTTACTATAACAAAGTTTTATAGTTTCTGAGATAATTAAGTTTAAAGAAAAAAAGTCACATTTTCAAGCATCAATTCAATCCTAAATAACGTTTTCAATTTTGTGACAAATATATTCAAATTTGGAATTTAGCAAGGCCAAGAACAAGTTAACATAATTTTTACCTAATATTTGCAATAAAAGCTACAGGGTGTTGAACACATCGGCTCAAATTTGAACAAGTTTAAATGAATAAATATCTTTTTTTTTTAAATGGTACACCCTTTATATTTTCATGTTATTTAATAGAGTAATAAAAACCCTAAAAATTTTGTTCAGTATATCCTATACCTATTTATAATAGTTTTTGAGATATTTCAGTTTTTCTTATTTTCCAAACTTTTTTACAGAAATAGTCTTATAGTAGCCATGTAAAATAATAAAAAGAAACTACAGAAACAAATAGAATGTGGTTAAATATGATGAAATACATTATTTGTTATATTACAATGGCAATAGTTTAATTAAACATAATGTGAAAAAATTAACACAACAATAACGACAAGGCAAATACATATTTACTTTTATACTAAATTGAAACAAAAAAATTACCTATTAAATACTGAGATTAATTATTTCTTTTTAATAAGTGTTCGAATAAACGACCCTCTTGTGCAATGCACAAATTTAGTCTTTTTTGCAGATTTTCTCGGACCCTGGACAAAATTAGTGGCATTATTGTTCTACAGGTATCCCTAATCCTGTTTCGTATATCTGCCACTGTTGTTGGTGGATTAACATAAACCTTATTTTTAATATAACCCCATAGGAAGAAATCTAATGGGGTGATGTCGCAAGACCTTGGTGGCCACTCAATGAAACCCCCACGTCCAATCCATTTTTGCGGATATCGTTGGTCCAAAAACGCACGAACTTCACGATGGTAATGCGGAGGCGCACCATCGTGCTGGAACCACATACTGTCGAGCTCATCCCTATCGAGACCTTGAAGCAGTTGGAGTAGTTCTTCTTGTAGAAAGTTCAGGTAACTATGGCCATTTAGTGGTCCATTAAAAAAGTGGGGTCCAATAATTCGATTATGATGAATACCACACCAAACATTTAATGACCAGTGGTTTTGATGTTGCACCTCTCTAATTCAAAATGGGTTTTCTGTGGCATAATAATGCATGTTGAGTCTATTTACGGCACCGTTACTTCTAAAAGTAGCTTCATCACTAAACATTACCTTGCATAATAAATTTGGATTTAATTGAATCTCCGCATTTATTGTACGACAAAAGTTTACACGACTTTCAAAATCCTGTCCATGCAATTCTTGGTGTAATTCCATGTGATATGGATGATACCTATATTTCTTGGTAGTACGATTAGCGGTGGATTGTGATGTTTCACATAATGCTGCTAACTGACGGCTACCAATATAAGGATTTTCCTGAACATTTAACAATACTTGTAGTTCTTTTTCTTCATTAGTTACTGGTTTGTTGACCACTTTACGTTTTGGATAATCAACAGTACCAGAAGAATCAAATCTTTGCATTAAGTTTTGAAAAGTATGGGTATTAGGCTGGCGTCGATCAGGATACTTCATTTTGTAAATTCTTTGAGCAAGAAGGCAATTTTTTTGAGCCTCTCCTATTGTATAAATCATATCTATTAACTCATTCTTTGGAAAATTCATTTTACAATATAAGATGAATGCAAAAAAAAAAACCAAACTACACTATATAAAAACCAAAAGAAGCGATTGCGGTTATAAATTTGACACACAGAAAAATGTTCTTTTACATTGTTTTTGCCATGGCTACTATGATATTGAAGACTATTTCTGTAAAAAAGTATGGAAAATTATAAAAACTGAAATATCTCAAAAACTATTATAAATAGGTATAGGATATATTGAACAAAACTTTTAGGGTTTTTATTACTCTATTAAATAACATGAAAATATACAGGGTGTACCATTTAAAAAAAAAAGATATTTATTCATTTAAACTTGTTCAAATTTGAGTCGATGTGTTCAACACCCTGTAGCTTTTATTGCAAATATTAGGTAAAAATTATGTTAACTTGTCCTTGGCTTTGCTAAATTTTAAATTTGAATATATTTGTCACAAAATTGAAAACGTTATTTAGGATTGAATTGATGCTTGAAAATGTGACTTTTTTTCTTTAAACTTAATTATCTCAGAAACTAAAAAGTTTTGTTATAGTAAACCTTTAATAAAAAAGATTTAAAATTATAAGCTAAATCGAAAATATGATTCGTATATAGGGTGTTCTATTTAAAAAAATACAACTTTATGCTGTCCTAGTTTTTTGGCTCATCCTATAGAGTCCTAAATATTTTTAAAATCTGCGTAAAAATAAACTCTATCAAACAATAAATATAGTTTCTTTATTAATTTCACCGAAAAGGCACAAACCTACTTCATCCAATCTTTGACTCACCCTGTACATACGCCGAAATTAGAGGAAAATGTTTTAAATGCTGTGGATGGCATTCCTTTATCGAACACTCGAAAATTATCAGCGCAGTTTAATACCTCGAAAACAATAGTACATGAAGTTCTTAAAGAACAGCTGTTATATTCATATCATTTAAATAAAGGGAATGAACTGATTACTGAAGATATTTTCCATATTTTGGCTATTGGATCAGCAGCGAAATAATGTAAATTTCATTAGCACAACTATCTTTGCGTATGAATCAGAGTTTACCAAAAATGATATCACATATTTACTCAACATGTATGAGCTGATGAAAATCTTTATGCGACTATTGTTTCGCATCATCAACATCAGTTCCAATCAATTAATGTTAAGCGGGAATCATTGGCAATTTTTTGATTGGACCATTCGTATTGCCGGCACGACTGATTGGAGAACTTTATTTGGAGTTCCTCCGGGACGATTTTCAAGAGTTAATAGAGCACTTACCACTTGAAACCCACCGAAATATGTACTAAATGCACGATGAGGCACCACCTCACTTAAGCCTTGATGTGCTGAATAACCGATACCGTTTTATCTCAAGGTAAATGTTAACTTTTAAAACGAACTCTGATTCGATAAAAATTTTTAATTCTATGCCCAGGTATCCCCGATTTTTTTCGAGCGCTGTGTACGAACATTTTTTGCACTAATGTTGAAATATCTCAGCTTCTAATTCACTTACTTCAATTTTGAAAATACTGCCATCTTTGCCATTAAATTTAAAACAAAACGGTGTAGCTTGGAAGTCGATATTTTTTGTATTACCAACATATTTTCTGACTATGTTATAGCTTATTATGTTAAAGATTTAGGTTTATCAACACAAAATACATAAGAATAAACCATAAAACTTCATGGACATTAATCTACTGAATATAAAAATTATATCCAATTTTAAAGTTTCCCGTTTTAAATTTGGAGTACTATATTAGCCAATAATCACATACTATTAACGAATTAAAGGTTTTAAGTTACTTGAGCAATTATCCGATTCATTAGTTAAATCGAGGAATATGTAAAAATTAACATTTTTAAAAAGGTTCTTTTAAGGTAAGACTTCCTTCAATAAAATATTCTGGGTTGGAACTAACCATAAAATTTGTTATTCGATTTATGTTTTTGAAATGGTAATGATCAAAATTACCACAAAATAATAGATGCAGTAGGATAACAAAAGATCAAAGAGGTTCTAAATGGATTTTGGAAATTTCTCTAACAAAATATATTCAGCGTAACGATAAAATGCTTTTCAGCCTACTCGAGGAGCTGATATGAAGGTAACCAAAGAATATTTAATATTAAGATTAACTCTCTTAATAATAGACATGTCACTATTATAACTAAACTCACAATTTCTTAAATTTTAGATCTTATGAGTGAAATTAAAATCCAAAATGTATATATAATTAATCCTTTCAATAAAGAATAAAATTTTTGCAAATTTTTGCTTTTACTTAACTGTGCTAAAATAATATATAGAGAAGGAAAAGGTAAGTGAAAAGCTATTATTTTATTCTCAATTTTGCATGAATTTTAACCGAGAAAGATAAAACCATAATAAATATTTAAATCTTCTTGGCTTGTACAGGTGTGGAAAATCCAGAACAGAACCCCTGAAAAAAAAGAAAGCGACTGACAACCCATTTAGCCATGTTGAAGAAGTGAAATAAAGCATACTGTTGTATTGTAGCTTGTTTCTTGGTTTCTAGCAAAAATGGTGTCGGGCAAGGACTTTTCGCTAGTTTCGGGTCGTCAAAACACAGTGGGTCGAAAGTATGAATTTGATATTCAAAATAAAAATCGGATCCAACAAGAGCAGAGTGAAACTTTAAAATCATGAAAATAAATTCGAAAAACGTCTAATGTGGTTCAACGCTTTAAAAATAAAATCAAAAGAATAATTGTATTTCCATGAATAAAATATTGCGATTGACTTCAAGGCACATTAAAATATTAGATAAAGTATTAATTTCTTTATTATTAAAAGACATACTATTTGGAATAGCCGGTAGTTCCTTTTTCGATGTAATAAAATTCCAAAACTGTTTAGGATCTCTCTTAATATTATCCTCCACCCCCCGAATATATGTTTTGTATGAGACATATATGCCTTTTTTTATTTTACTTCTTAGGGATTTAAAATTTTCGAAATGAAGCAAATTTCCAGAAGTTTTATATTTTTTATGAGATTCTTCTTTTGTTTAATGCAATGATATGACGAGAAAATCAAGGTGGATAATTTCGTTTCGGAATCTTTTTATATTTAGCTACGTAAACATCCAACGCATCATATAATTTTTTGTAAAAAATATCACATAGTTTCTCAATAGTTTTCTTGGTCTAAAAAATTTCAATCTATATTCAATAAAGCATTATATAAATCAGGGAAATTAGCTTTTTTAAAATTATAATTATTCATAAGGTTTAATATTAAAGATAAACCGTATAAATAACGTACTAAAACATTAAACAAAAAGAAGAATAAAAACGCGAAAAACAGCTATTTATATAACCTAAACAAACAGTATTAACGTGGCTAAATTCTCGAGTAAAATAACACAATATTATTCCTTAATTTCCAAAATTAAATGAAAAACTAAACAGAACAAACAAAACCTCCATTCTCACCCAATATACACGACATGTAAGTTTCTAAGCCACCTTACTGAAAACCGTCTACCGGCATTAATGAATTCCGAACTGTAACTGAAGTTTAGTATTTCTTTAAAGAGCGTTCTCGAACCTTACGTCCGTACCCCTCTTCTTAGTGTCTTTTTCGGTCGTACTTCCTGTAACCTTCAATTTCATTCTCTTAAGGTGCATATAAATATGGCGAGTCGAGCGCGTGACGAGCTTGCAACGAACTGATCTTTGTCGGTTCGAACCCTTCTTCGACGTCCGGCGCCAAAAGAGATTTCTGGCGTCTGGACGGTGTAAACCAATAAAGGGTAAAAAAAAATTAAGCGTTGATTATTTTCTTTATATTCCGAAATGAAATGTAGTTAATTTTTTCTTATTTTCCAAAATATTTAATAATGAATCCCGAAATCAACTTATGCGGGGTTCAACATAACTGTGGTGCCGGGACATTAGAAATAAATCTAATTTTTTTAGTGATTTTATTTACATATTATCTCCTATATTTATAAATAAAAAAGATACCTTTTTGTTGTACTTTTACAAGATCTATTAATAAATCTTGGAAATCAGCCTTTACATGAGTTTGTGTTTTCCCGTTCACTGGTCAATATTACAATACTTTATGCTGTCAAATTGACTGAAATTTTTTTTATTGTCATATTTTCCTTATATCATTATAATCTGAAATAAATAAGAGGTGGTTTTTCCTATTTTCGAAATATTACTTAAGTAATCTCGAAATTAGCTTATAAGTAGGTCGTCAGTAATCTGTTCACGGTTCAATATGGCGGTTTCAGGTTGCTAAAAAAGAACCTACTTTTTTCAGGAGTGTTATTTTCTAATTATCTTTAATATTTCAAAGTAAAAAGCGAAATTTAACCAGTTTGTTTACTAGTTTGTTTGGCGATAATTGTCGCATCGATGCGAACTTCAATTAAGTTTTTCTTTAATAACATAGTTAATGCCGTTTCACCAGTCCTCACTAATAATTTTTTTAATGTATTAAAAAAGTAGCGTATTCCTTATAGTTTACATTTTGGGTTATCCCAAGTTACGAATTAGTTGTGCCCATATAAGTTTAATGGATTTTAATTAATGTGTTCGAAGCGCAACATTTCCATGTTCTTCCCATTCGTCTATTACATGTTTCTTAAATTGTCTTTCTTTCTCATTGGCAATTTTTACAAGTTCCTTCTTTAGTAAAACCGTTCATAAAGGAAATATGTTTTTTTAATAACCAATTTGTAATATTGCTTTTTCAACTATGTTATTGGCAACTTTTCCACCAGTCTAGAATGATAATTGGCGTTATCCAAATCTACAACTGACCTATCCGTAATCAATTGTATCATTTGATAAAAATATCTTTGAAAGATATCCGGCCTCATTTATTCATGTTAATCTTTGGTAGATTTCAGTTCAAACTGCTGCAAAACTCCTATAAATTCTCTCCAATATGAGTTGTAATGAGTTTGTGGCCCTGAGCGGATAAGGGTTTTAAATCTGTCGATAACCTTCACGAAAAATTGCTATATTCTTAAATTCATAAATTTTTTGTACTATGTGTCCTGTACTGAGACAGATTACATCCAGATGCCTTCCCTGTGGTATTTTCTAATTTCCCGCAAATACCATTTTCTCTAAAAGTATTTCCTCTGTATCACCTCTATTTTCACTTCCCTACGAGAAATTCATTTTATCAGCACTTTTTACAGATTGGTTTTCCACATTCTAGTCTTGTTTCATAACTTTCAAAACTTTATCGAGACTTGCTTTTTATTTTCTAACTAAAAACTTATTAATTCGTGAACGTGTCTTCTTAGTATGTTTTTGAAGCATTCGTATAATTTTTTTCTTCTAGGGTACGGTTCAGGCTAACACACAGTTCCACTTTTCCTTTCCTTAATTCGCCTATAAGTTGTAGATTCGCTAAGTTTTGGAGTAAAAGTACAAATTTTCAATAGCTAGCACTGAAAGTTGTAAGACAATTACATAGCAAGGCCTTACATTTATACACATCTGAAGTATACTTAAAAATGTCATTACTGTTAATTGCCCAATTGAGATGTATACTTCTAAATCTAATTATCTTTTAAGTATATAACTCTCTCCTCAAATACATACTTAAGACACATACAATATCTACCCCTTGGGTTATCCAGTCATTTCCAAAAGAAAAATATATTATCAGCAGCCCATTTCCATATGGCCGACGCACTCGCTGGTCTCTGCAAATTTTCTGACGCAATTTCATTTCACACATTTACTTCTTTTCTTCTCTAAAATTTTTGTCCATAACTCACAAATTTTCTTCCGATCACTCCATATTCACTTATGAACAATTTTTAATCAATTAATGCCAAGTGATAAATAAATTTCATTTCATTAGCAAAAAAAATAAGAAAATCTCGTGTCTTCAGTCTCACTGCAAAGTATTTTTTTTCGAAAAAGCGTGTCATAAACCCGTCCCACTAGATAAAAAACCCTTTCAGTTCGCACCAAAAAACTGAGAGAAAATGGATCGCTGCGAGTATCGGTCGAGCTACTCGAAAACAATAGAATTATAAATTTATTGCCCCTTTTCAAACTTACCGACGAAGGCCCTCGATAAAAATACATATCAGCAAAATTTTAAAGGAGTCTCGTTGGAAGTTCGAGGCATACTTGATTCGCGCTCGACTCGCCATATTTATACGCACCTTTAAAGTTTGAAGGTTTCGGTCTTCTCGTGCCGAGGGCGTTAGCTATTCTTTACCAGATGCTTCATTCCCGAATAGGCCCCTAAGCGTCTTAATATTATTTTTTATATAAAAAATAGCAAAACAAGCTAATCTACGTCTTCCTATAACGAAAAGAACATATGATAATTACTGTAAAAAAACTATTCACTCAGCTGTTTTGGCAGTTATTTCTGATGAATAGAAAAAACAGTTATTATACAAGTACTTTGTAGAAATTGTCAAACGATATATTCTGTTATAGTGGAGTTTATTTAATCATTCTTTTGTTTCCTACATTTTAACGGTATTTGCATATACCGTATGTAAGACCTCCATCCACCCTTATCTCCTCGGTTTCATTTATATAAACCAAGGTAGGACTTCTTCGACAGATTTATAGACAAATCATAAAGAGGGTCTTTACTTTTAGTTTATGACATCATAAATTCTGAGTTTATATAATTTTAAAAAAACATTTAAACGATTATGCTTAAGTACGATAATTGATTTAATTTTCCTTTAGACTTTCTTGGGTGGTAATAAAAAATATATACTGTCCCGTGCTCATAGGAAAAAATCTATCCACAGGGTGTTTATTTAATTACTTATTTTAGCAGAATGTACTTCACGCTAAACAGTATAAAAGAATTAATATTTGTTCCATTACAATCTTGCAATATCTCAATCCAATTAACGTATTTCAATTTTGAAAATATTGCCGCCTTTGCAATTAAATTTAAAATATTATGGAGTAGCTCGGAAGTCGATATTTCTGTATTACCAATTGTAAGACGTTATCAATAATTAAACTGTTAATAACAAATTTTCTGACTACGTTATTGCTTATCATGTTGAAGGTTCAAATTTAGTAACTTAAAATACATAAGGATAAACCATAAAACTTCAGGGACATTAATCTGCTGAAAAGAAAAATTATATTCAATTTAAAGTTTTCTGTAGTAAATTTTGAGCACTATATTGGCCGATAATCACATTCTATTAACAGATTATAGGTTTTAAGGATTGCGGGAGTTTTGAAATTAACAAAAACAATTAAATTTGTTAATAAAACTAAGATTTAATATTCAAAATTATTCGACTATTTGATATATATATATATATATATATATATATATATATATATATATATATATATATATATATATATATTTATTTATTTATTTATTTATTTAGATAATCATGTATTACAATTGACTGAATCACAAGTCTTACAGCTAGTACCAATAAGTAAACCTCCATCTACCAAAGGTGTATACATTGACGAAACGAATGAACAGAAATCTGGGCCATCCTTTTTGATACCTCCAATATAAGGTGGTTCACAAGATCTGTATGTTATGGAGTCACCTAGAATTTAGATATATTAAATTATATTAGTCGTAATTCTACTAAAATAAAAAGTACACATTTATAAGTTTGTGATCCCTGTTGTCATTTAATCGGAAATCTCCCACGAAATTCTGTATAAAATGCTATTATAAAGATGTGGTAAAAACGTGAAGTCGATTCGATAAACATTGTTAAAGTTATTTGTCGTGCCGATTTGAAAAAGGCGGTTTTGAGAAAAACGCGTTTATAGTCTTACATGTAAGTTTTTCGTTGATAAACTTGAAAAATTTATAAAAAAAAAATTATCTTCAGTTTGCGATGCCAGGACCATAAAGTTGTCTCTCTAAATTAAGATTCTCCTCCTCTTCAGCCTTTCTGGAGGATCTTGCGCTTGAACGCACGTCTCTTGCCGCATCTGATACTGAACGCTCTGCGTAGTCTACTCGCAACGCATCCATTTCTAGACAATAATTATAGCTTTTGGGTCCTATATCCATAATACTGCTAAAGTCATCATTAAAAGTACATACAGCTTTATCTGAACCTATATCCAACACTGTTTTGCCGCTCGAATTTCTTTTTGGTGCGAAGCTCCTCGTAAAAAGGTTATATAGCTTCGAAAACTTTAGTGTTTAGTAGGTCTTTGTGATGTTATGAAGAAAGATCAGCAGCTGCCTTAGCTTGCTGTCACCTACACCACGACTCAGCTCCGAGTAGACACTTTTCGTTCTGGGGCTTCTGTCTTTGCTAGGCTTATTTCTAGATCAACTATTTGCTTTAGATCCTTTTTTAGTCAGATAAACTTTTCTTTTGCCACTCATTCCGAATAGTAAAAAAGCGTTAGAATTTGAAAAATACGAACTCGTACACGAAAAGCAGAATGTAAGCGAACGGCGTCCTTTCAACGGTTCTACTGGCATTTGAAAATTTTATACAGGCATATTTTCTTACAATTTAAGAAATAATGCCCTCTATATACAATTCTAAATGTATCGGTCGAGGTTCTTTATGATGTTGAAGGGTCGTTTATGCAAAAAAAAAAATTTCATTCCACAGGGCCATTCCCCTTAATTGGAGATGTATCTAAACATATTCTATTTTTTTGTGGAAAAACTATTCACTTTGAGAGGAAAACTTAAGAGACAAAAGATTTCACAATAATTGGGAAAGCTAGCTGAGTAATCAAATCGAGTTAGTGGCTCCCGAAAAACAAGTTCGAGAGTGTAAAGTTTTACAGACCACAAAAAAAATACCACTCTGCATATTATTTCACATAATAATATTTTTTTTATGTAAAAAATGTTATGTTCCAAATTTGACTTAATTGTTTTTAAAAACAAATCATATAAATTTAAAAAAGTAAAAATGATAATAATTTTTAACATACTATATCTTAAAAATTAAGAATTATCAGGCATAAGTGTATATGAACTTTTATGCTTAAAATTAACTCAAGAATAATTTTTTTAAGTTTTTCGCACTAATTTGGAAACACCCTATAAAGTAATGTTAGAACTTCGTCTTTCCACTGTGACATATCAATAAATGGAACAATTATATTGCCAAGTATAGAAAAAATATACCTTTTAAGCTGTTCCCTTGTTGCCCGATAACCAAATTATTAAGATGTCCAGGAAAAAAGTGTTTGGAAAAGTTTAAAGTAAAAATGATAAAATTAATGTTTAAAAAAAAGATTTTATATTGCTATGATACTGGTACCCTATCTTACAAGTCACCACTGCAATTAACGACAATTCTTTAATTGTAAAATGATTCTATTAAAAATCTCGAATGTCTAGTAAGGTATACTTAGTACGTACCATTAAGTAAATCGATGGAATATTTTGCACAAGCATGGGCTAAGTCTCCAGTACAATTTTGTTTATTAAACTTGGCAATTTGTGCCTCTGTTGGATTTTTTGGACATGCTGCTTCGTCTCCTGCGCAAGAATAGCATTGTAAAGCAGTAGAAAGACCTACAAGAATTAAAACCAAAAAGTTAATACTTTTGTATTCTGCAATATTATAGACTAATAAAATATTTCTTATTATCTAGTTTGTAAATGCCTATCAATAACTTTATTGTATTTGCAACTGTTTTATAATAATCCGATAATCTATTTTATAAGTAATAAATAATGTAAATTATATTATTTGTTATAAAAAGTAATTTGGATAAAAATTATTTAAATTATGTGACTAATTGTTCATCAAATTTGTATTTTCATTCCGGTCTCTCAACGAGAGAGCGTCATTTATTCTTTTGATGCGTATGGTGTGAAACAGTCTTTGCTTATATTTCTAAAACCATCTAAAGTAAAATTTTGAGAACAACTATTTTAGAATCTTTATAACCAGTCCTTTCAAACAACACTTTAATGTGATAACATTTTGTTTTGTTAAATTTGGTAAACTATTGGGATATAAGCAGTGGCGTAGCGAAGGCTCCGCAGGACCAGCGGCACGGGAATTAGAATTCAAATTAATCAATCTCCAATAAACCTGCTGCTTTACAATTCATTTAAAGTAAGATGCCAGTAATTATTTTTATAAGAAGATATATATGCAACGCAGGGCATTTAGATTTATATTGAATGTACATACACTCCCCTGCACATGTTTATGCCATACCTAGATGAAAATCTGAAAACACAAAAAGTTTTATAACTTCAAAAAAAAATGTTCGCAGCGTTAAATTTCCAACGGTATCTTAAAATTTAGATATAAATCTCCAAAAAACCGTTACATTTATCTCCAAAACCCATAAACATAGGTACTAAACAATATCATAAAAAAGTTAAAAAATTGAAAAAATTTGATATTTGTACTGTTATAATTTCAAGTACAAATATTGCAGAATACAAACACCAAGATAGTTTGAAAGAGCATTGCTTTACCTTTAAAATGAGTTGTAGATCGTCCAATTTGATCCATTTTGACCAAAGTTAGACACATTTTTGTCAAAAAATATGTTTTTTTTAAACGCGTATGTTTAAAAAACTAAACAAAATAGAAAAAAGTTTAAATAGAAAAAAGACGTGTTTTTATGCAAAAAACATAGACATATAATTTTAAAAAAATGGGAGAAAAAAAATTTTTCCTGTTTTTTATTTCAAAATTTTAAAGTTAATAAAAAAAATTACACGATATTTTGTTCAAGTTAAAAAAAAACACTTTTATTTAACAAAGGGGCAATTTTAATTCATATTTACATTTACTAGGTTCTACGCCTTTTAATGAAAACAAAAATAAATATCAGTTATTACTAACTGATTAGCGGTCAGTTCTTAAATATCAAAACGCATAGAATTCAAAATTTAAACCAATAAATAATACAAATAAAGAATTTTGACAAACAATTATAACGAAAAAAGTAAATACCAATTTGTCAGATAGTATAATAGTTACGTCTCAACATTTTTCTCATCAAAGTGGCCTTTGCTATTAATTACACGCAGATTCTCGGCATTCGCAAGATTAATTTGTTGAGTGTATCTTCCTTGATTTTTTTCCACTCGTCTTGTAAAATTTCCCATAAGTAAGAAGCCGATGTCGGACGTTGCTTTTGAACAGCTGTTTAATTCATCCTATAATAATTCTATCAGGGGCGGATCCAGCCTCTCTCCTTGGGAGGGGGGGGGGCGACGGGACTATTTTTTTTGAATATGAAGCTGAGGGTGGGGGCGATCACAAGAAAAAACAAGTTTCCGACAGGGAGGTGGGAAGATGCGATCAACATACACATTCCTCGTATAAGAGGCAGAATCGGGTCTATTTTCCTGAATTTAAAGCTCTTGGGGGGGGGGGGTGCTATCGCAAAAAAAAAAAGAAGTTGTCAACAGGGGGGGGGGGTTGCCAGCAGCATACACATTCCTAATATAAAGGGCAGAGTCAGTTCTATGTTCCTGAACTCAAAGCCTTTGGGAAGGGGAGGGGCGATCGCAAGCATACACATTCCTATACTCTATTCAAGAACTAGAGAGAGTAATAAAACTGTTACCAAAACCTCCAACATACCTGCTTCAGTGCCACCGGTAACTGAGATCTGCCGTAAATCTAATTATATTTAAATATTATAAGCTTTTATAAATTTACTGCAACAATAAAATTTCTGATAATTCAATTTAATTTCTCTCAGTCAGCAAAGTACACCTTACAGTGTGTCCTTAGTGATTTATTTTGTTTGTGCTTGTTTTTATATATTATTTGAGATCAGTGAGATACCCGAAAGATGGAGGGCATTTTTTCCTCAACGAAAAACTTATTACGATGGATGTTTATGATGCGTTAAGATATTAATATCTAGATAATAATGTTAAAAGCTCTGTTGAGATGTGTTCCAATATAACAGGAGTTCGAAAATCTATCATGTACCGAACACTGACGGAGAAAAAAACGACCGGAATTGTTAGTAATCCCAAGCTACATTCGATCACAGGCAGACGAAAAACCTCGTTGGAAGAAGAGATGTAAACTGTAATAAAAGGAGTTGTACAAACATTTTATTATGAGAAGCAGATGCCAACCGTCGCCAAAACTAACTAAAATCAATTAAGATCGGGATTTACCTGAAATTAAAAGAACTGAACTCTTGAAATTGCTCAGAGAACTTAATTTTTGTTGGGAAAAACCAGAAAGGAAATCTGTTCTTATAGATCGTCCGGAAAATGTCCGTTGGTGAAGGAAATATCTCTCTCAAATAAAAGGTAAAGTTGCTGGAAATAACACAACTTACAAAATTAATAATTTAACTGGACTTTTGAAAGATTTTTTTGAATAAAGTTACTGCAGATAGTTGCGAAAAATCCATATAATAAAAGAATAAAAGAAAATGTGGAAACTCGATCTCATGATCGGTGAGAGAGGAATCAATTATAATTAATTTGAGCGAAGATAGCTTCACTGACTTTGATGATGAATAAGATACGTAATGTTTACCAGCGTTAACACAATTTATTATTTAAATTTTCTGTAACATATAAAAATTAATGACATTTGAATCCCTTTTTAGTGTTTAATGGTAATTCTGCAGATGGTTTAAGAAATAAATAAACTGGAACGTCAAATATCCCAAAAATGTTTTTAATTAATAATAAAATGACCGATAGTCCCAAAAAAATTTTAATATTTTATTGACGAATTTATTTTTTTTAAAATATGTTTAACTTCTTGTGTTTTTGATAATGGGTATTTTGTAAGTATTTAAATTATAACTTAGAATTTTTTGAGAGAAAAAGGCTACGTTTTAATCTGAATGTGCCTAAAACCGTTTCTATGCCAAAATTAAAAATAATAAAACTACAGTTGCGATTTGTGTTAGATATGTAAAAATTATCTATATTTTCTAATATATGTGCGACAAAACCAAAATCTACGAGAAAATTAGGATCAAGCTTGCCAAGGAAGAAGCCCACTCTTCATTTTTGCTGCAGGCACGAGACAGCAACATCATTTCTATTGGTTTCAGATTGAAATCACCAATACCAGGTAACAGAGCCCCCACAAATTCTGGACAACGCTAGTAAAGCACTACTAAGAACACAAATAAATTATCAGTGATGGCGAAAAGCCCTTCTTTTGGATGAAGCTACACAACGCTACCAAGAAATCAAAGCCGAAACTTTATCAGATGATTATGAGCCAATTTTCCATAAAATAGATAACATATGCAATAAGTTGAAACAAAATATGGCGAGGAAACACCAAAATAAACTGTAAAAACTAAAATCACATTAACAACCGACTCTACCTGAAACATCTTCAAGAAAAACCATCATAAACCTATCTTCAAGAATACTTTCAACAGCAGAAGAACAACTACTAAACAAGGGGCTTATTTCGCAGTAACCCCAAAAATTATTAAATTATTAAAAAATCATAAGAAATAAAATAATATTATAAAAACTTTTTATTTTAAAATTATTACTGAAATAATACTCTATGCCATAAATATTTAGCGATAAAATAGACCTCCTTTTGACACCTTCCGATGCCTATGACAAGGATTAAAATCCTTTTTAACACTTCACACATCTAAATATCTATTGCTGTCCAACCCAAATAGTCCATTATTATAGACCAGTATTTTTGATTATAAAATTTCTAATCCATTCCTATGAAAAACATATGTGTCTAACAGATTTTGCCAAAGACACCGGACTAAAGAACACAGGTAGTTTGCGAAGAAAAAAAAGGTAAAAAATGAAAAACTCTCCCTAGTTCTTGAATAAACTATAGTATAAGAGGCAAAATAGGGTCTATTTTCCTGAACTCCAAGGTCTTGGGGGGGGGGGCGATCGCCCCCACCGCCCCCCCTTGGATCCGCGCCTGAATTCTATCGGGTTTAAATCTGGGCTCTGTAGTGACAACTCCATGACTTTAAATTTTTTCTTTTTTTCAAGACTTTCAAAGTAACTTTTAAAGATATTTATAGTGTGTTTGGGTTCGTTATTATGTTGGAAAATAAAAGGAGTATCTACTAAACGAGTACCAGACGTCAATACGTTCTTGTGTAGAAGTTGTTTTAGCCTTAGTTTTTCAAGATTCGTTCTACTTTTACAGGGTTACCAACACGGGATCCCGCTAAGCAACCCCAAGCCATTACTAAGTCACCTTCATGTGTGACACTAGGAACCAAACAATCTTTTAAAAACTTTTCATTTGCTTTTTTAAGCACATACAATTTTCTTCTCGTTCTAAAAACTGCAAACTTCGACTCGTCGCTAAAAGCACATTCAATTTTTTTGTTGTTTTGCCCATTTTAATCTTTTTCTGTTATATTTACAAGTCTTAGCAACGGTTTTTTGGTAGCAAGTCGTCCAAAAATTCCAATTTCATGAAGTCTCCGATGTACTTATACTTTTAAATTATAATATATTAATTATAATTTTAATTTTTTTTTTTAATTTGCACAATTATATCGGAAAAACTGAAATATCTATTATGTAAAGCAGTGTGACCAATATATCTGTCTTCTTTAAGAGTTGTTTTCTTCAGATATTCTCTATTATGTCTACGAATAATAGATCCAGTTTCCTTGATATATTTTCTAACGTTGTAATCAACAATATGTCTACTTATATTCGACTCTTCTGCAATTTTTTTTTCTTTAACTTCAACAAAATATCGTGTCATGTTTTTCATTACTTTTACAATTCTGAAAGTTTTTGTCATAAAAAATAAGAAATTTTTTTCGATTTTTGAAACTATATACCTATATTCTTTCCACAAAAACAATTTTTTTTCTATTTTATTTAGTTTTTTAAACACACGCGTTTCAAAGAAAAAATATTTTCTTACAAAAATGCGTCTAACTTTGGTCGAAATAGACCAAATTGGACGATCTACCGCTCATTTTAAAGGTGAAGCAATACTCTTTCAAACTGTCTTGGTTTTCGTATTCTGCAATATTTGCACTTGAAATTATAACAGTATAAATATCACCAAAATTTTTCTAATTTTTTTACTTTTTTATATTGTTCAATACCTACGTTTATGGGTTTTGGAGATAAATGTAACGGTTTTTTGAAGATTTATATCTAAGTTTTAAGATACCTTTGGAATTTTTACGCTGCGAGCATTTCTCTTGAAGTAATAAAACTTTCTGTGTTTTCAGATTTTCATTTAGGTATGGCAAAAACATAGGCAGGCGAGTGTATATTAATATATCACTTTAAGACTCAATAATTAAAACAATTGAACGCAAGGCCTCTGTGGCAGTCTTTATTAGTATCTATATTTACGGCGTGCAGGAAGCAACTTTAGTTCAAAGTAAAATGTCCACAAAATCAGTTTCAACAAAGACTTGGATAATAATTTGTAGTGTTCAAAATTTTCTTGTTTGAAATCGTAGCTGATCATTTACCCGAATATATATATATATATATATATATATATATATATATATATATATATATATATATGTGTGTGTGTGTGTGTGTGAAGTTTTCTCCATTTAAAAAGCGGGGCAAGATTTTTCCAATTTGAAAAACATTGTAAATGAAATAAAAGCGATTACACACAATTCATTTGTTGTAGAACTGCGAATTTTGGATGTTTAAATAAAATTTTTATAAAAAAAATTGAACCGACTTCTAAAAGTGCGCTAAAAAGTGAAAAATAACCATAAATTTTTATATGATATTGAACTTTTTGAAGTCGGCGCCAAAGCAATACCTGACAAAATGTGATTTGCATAAACAGATTAAAAATACTTTATTTGTAATTGCGTTCTTACCATAATTTGTACATATTAGTAGTTATTTATTTCGTGTACAAATAATTTGGCGCCGACTTCAAAAAGTTCAATTTCATATAAAAATTTATGGTTATTTTTCACTTTTTAGCGCACTTTTAGAAGTCGGTTCAATTTTTTTTTATAAAAATTTTATTTTTCTATTTTTAGTTTTAGAATTCATTATGATATTCATAAATTATTTGAACTAAGTACTAATCGAGATTAGTGTACCTCGCAATGACTCCAAACTGGCAAAAAAGTACCCATTTTATTCAAAGTTGTAAATCACCCTAAAATGAACCGCTAAAAATTCTTTAGTTTTTAGAGTTTTCTAAATACCAATCAAATTGGGTCAAACGAATTTTAAGTCTGTCATAGAGAATCCATTATCTTAAATTTCAAATTAATTTTAGATTGGTAATATAGGCCCCAAAAACCTTCCAATATCGATATTTAAAGAAAATAAATTATTTTTTTATCCACCATATTGGATACGCCATATTGATTTTTTTAAAGATAATTTTAGATTCGTCATGTGTGACCCCGAAAACTCTCCTGTACCAATTTTGGTGAAAATCGGACAAAATTGATTTTTTTTGGCCGCCATATTGAATCCGCCATATTGAGTTTTTAAAAATAATTTCAGATTCTTTATGTGAGGCCCCGAAAACTTCTCCATACCAATTTTGGAGAAAATAGGATAAAATTGATTTTTTCGTCCGCCATATTGGATCCGCCAAATTGAATTTTTTAAAAATTATTTTAGATTCGTCATATAAGACCCCGAAAATTCCCCCGTACCAATTTTGGAGAAAATCGGACAAAATTAATTTTTTGTCGGCCATATTGGATCCGCCATATTGAATTTTTTAAAAATTATTTTAGATTCGTCAGACGCGACTCCGAAAACTCTCCCGTATTAATTTTGGAGAAAATCGGACAAAATTAATTTTTTCGTCCGCCATATTGGATCCGCCATATTGAATTTTATAAAAATTATTTTAGATTCGTCATATGCGACCCCGTAAACTTCCTCTTACTAATTTTGGTGAAAATCGGACAAAATTTATTTTTTTGTCCGCCATATTAGATCCGCCATATTGAATTAAAAAAAAATAATATCAGATTCGTTTTGTGCAACCTCGAAAACTCCCCCATACCAATTTATTAGAAAATCGGACTAAATTAAATTTTTTTGTCCGCCATATTGGATCCGCCATTTTGAATTTTTTAAAAATAATTTCAGATTAGTTGGGTACAACTCCGAAAATTCCTCCATACCAATTTTGGAGAAAATCGGACAAAATTAATTTTTGTAGCTGCCATATTGTAAGCGCCATCTTGGATTTTACTGCACCAATTTCATCTAAAAAAATATGAGACCACCGCAGCAACTTCCTTTACATAATGTAAAAAAATTCATTCAAATCGGTACAGCCGTTCCAGAGTAATCGGTGTACATACATAAAAAAAAAAATACATAGTCGACGAATTGAGAGCCTCCTTCTTTTAAAAGTCGGTTAAAAAAGGAATTACGCGTCGTTTGAAGACGCTGTTTCTACTTTTCAACTGTTCAGAAAGCTCCAAAACTCGTCCTCAACAGTCAGATAAAGTTGCGAAAAACTTTAAAAAATTAAGTTCATTTCAAATTTAAGTGGTTGTCAAATCCCCGGATTTAGAGCTTTTCAGACGTTCAGAAAAAGAATAGTTGCGTATTTTTATAACGCGTAATTCCTTTTTTTAAACGTCTAAAAAGTCTCGAGATTTGACAATTATTTAAAGTTGAAATAAATATAATTACCATTTAGGTTTTTTATACTTTATTTGTTTATCGGATTGCGAGTACTAGAGCTTTCCGGACGTTTAAAAAATGGAAAGAATCATCTTCGAGAGACGCGCACTTTTTTTTTGAACATCTAAAGAGCTCTAAAACTTACAATTCTAAGAGCGATTGAAGTTAGAGTAGTTGCTCTCCCTTGTATTCCAATGCTTTTTAAATGGAGAAAGCAGCACAATAACGCAAGTAAGAATTACCACCTTTAGCTACATTATCTATATAATACGAAAGAACTAAAACATTTGATATAAGTCTACTCATAGAACAGTTTGCAAGTAAAAAAGCCAAACATTTGAAACAGATTCGCGAACGATTGGTCGAAGTTTGCGCTTGGCAGCAAACATAACCTACGTTCTCGGTAATTCCACTAACTTTCCTTTTCCTTTTTTTTTTTCCTGAAGTGGTAAGCTAATTTAGTTGATTAATAGTTCAAAATGTATAAATCAATTGGGGGAGGGAAAGACCCTCCCCCCATTAATAACGAAAAGTATTCGCAACAAGAAATTATGGAAGTAATTGGCAGCTAATTTAATCGACGTATCCGTCGATCATGAAAAAAACATAAAAAATGGTCAAATAAATAACGAAAGTAAAAAAAAGTAAACAATTACTATAAAAAAGATGATAAGGGCACATTTATCGTTTTCATCGAAGCCTCAGAGAAACCTGGGTATAATATCGGTCAATACAATCATCTGAAAATCGCAAAAGAAGTATTTAATCTAAAACTGGCGAACATTAAAAAATTGCTCTCAAAAGGAAAAAACCATATATCGGTTGAATTTAATAATTCGGAAGCTGCTAATAATTTATTGACTAATGAGACTTTGAAAGATAAAGGCTACAATATATATATATATATATATATATATATATATATATATATATATATATATATATATATATATATATATATATATATGCGAAAGAAGGATGGTTGTCTGCAAAATGTATAGAGATCGAGCAATGCGAGAAGAAATATGATTATCAAAACATGCATAGGAAGATCAAAGAAATGACAAAGAAGACAAATTATAATGGTACAGCTACGTCCATAGCTGATGCTGACGGTAACCTTACATCAGAGCCGTCGAAGATACTCGAAACATGGAAATTATATGTGGAAGAACTTTTTGCATCAGACCGCCATTATGAATATACCATTAAAAACATCGAAACCGGACCTCCCATTCTTAAGTCAGAGGTACAGAAAGCCATATGGTCTCTCAAAAATAACAAAACTCCAGGCCCAGATAACATTCATGGCGAAATTCTAAAGATGCTGTGCGAAATGGATAATCAATTCTTGGATACTCTGACTTCACTTTTAAACAACATATATGACAGCGGCGAAATTCCGGAAAACTGGCTCCAATCAACCTTCATTGCCATACCTAAAAAGCCGTACACCAAACTTTGTGATCAACACAGGCTGATAAGTCTAATTAACCATATTACCAAAGTCCTGACCAAAGTCATATACAACAGAATATACAATAAATGCGAAGAAAACATAAGCGAGTCACAATTTGGGTTCCGAAATGCTCTCGGCACAAGAGAGGCTATATTTTGCCTGCAAGTACTATTACAGCGGTGCAGAGATATGAATAAAGATGTCTACATGTGCTTTATCGACTACTCTAAAGCATTTGACAATGTGAGACATGACCAACTATTACAAACGCTCCAAAACATAGGTGTTGACTACAAGGACATCCGAATTGTGGCAAATCTCTATTGGGGACAAACGGCTAAGGTGAAAATAGGCAATATGCTCACTGAAAACGTCCAAATTAAGAAAGGCGTACGACAAGGATGTATCCTGTCTCCTCTACTTTTCAATATCTATTCAGAACAAATTTTTAGAAAAGCACTGGAAGAAACTGACGTAGGCATCAAAGTAAATGGAGAGATAATAAATAACATAAGATACGCTGATGATACAGTTATACTTGCCAACAGCATAGATGAGTTACAATGTCTCATGGAAAAGGTCCAGAAAGCTAGCAAGGAAAAAGGACTCGATCTAAATATAAATAAAACAAAATGGATGCTAATTAGCAAAAATCAACAACCAGCCAGACAATTGATAATAGATAATAAAATAATAGCGCATGTCGACTCATATATATACCTCGGCACAGTTGTTAACACAAGATGGGACCAAACCACCGAAATACGATCTAGAATTGAAAAAGCCAGGGCGACCTTTAACAGAATGAGAAGTTTGTTCATGAGTGGTGACATATCTCTTCCATTAAAAGTAAGACTTGCTAAATGCTACGTATTTCCTGTCTTGCTGTATGGCGCGGAAGCATGGACAGTGACGGAAACTCTATTGAAGAGGCTGGAAGCGTTTGAAATGTGGGTGTATCGACGTATCCTGAAAATATCCTGGACTGAACACATCACCAACGTGGAGATAGTTCGCCGTATACGGAAAGAAAAGGAAATTATACCGACGATCAAGAGGAGGAAGCTAGAATATCTTGGTCATGTAATGAGGCATAACAAATACCGTCTCCTTCAGCTAATACTCCAAGGAAAGATAGATAGCAAACGCGGACCCGGAAGAAGAAGACACTCATGGCTCCGAAACTTACGTAAATGGTTTGGACTAACATCCGCCGAACTGTTCAGGAGCGTCGCAAACAAAATCAAGATTGCCATGATAATAGCCAACGTTCGCAACGGACAGGGCACATGAAGAAGAAGAAGATATATATGTTATATCGTAGATTTTCACGGATGGTAGAATGAATAGTTTGGTTATTCCGGGTTTCAATCCGTTCGTTCAAAAAATCGTTTTCACGACGTTTCGCCAAAATCTCATTTGGCATTTTCTCAGCGAGTAACGAGACGAACCGCACTTGAAAATGCCAAATGAGATTTTGGCGAAACGTCGTGAAAACGATTTTTTGAACGAACGGATTGTAACCCGGAATAACCAAACTATTCATTCTACCATCCGTGAAAATCTACGATATAACATATATATATATATATATATATATATATATATATATATATATATATATATATATATATATATATATATATATATATATATATATATATATATATATATATATATATCCCATACAATTATGTTACATGTAAAGGCATTGTTAGATATATAGACATACAATTAGATATGGACGAAGTATTAAAGGCAATAGATTCCCCAATGAAAATTCTCAATGCGAAGAGAATGAACTGTAAAGTCATAAACGATCAACAAACGGAGTATGTTCCTACGGGAACAGTATTGTTTACTTTTGAAGGTACATTGCTGCTTAAATTTATCAATATATTTAATGTTCCTATGCCAGTTATTACATATCTACCACCAGTTACCATTTGCGTCTCTTGCTTTAAATATGAACACACTAAAACTCAGTGTAGGGGGAAGAAAAAATGCTCAAATTGTGGAAGAGAAGAACATGTAGAGGAGGAATACTGCATGACAAACTACATACTTTGTCAAAGCAAAGAACATAAATCACATTCAAAATCATGTCCAGAATTCACCAAACAAAAAAACATTAAATCCGTTATGGCATATGAAAACATCCCGTACGTGGATGCTCAAGAATATCCTAAAACTACTCAAAATAGCAACAGATTTGTATCGCTTTCTCAGGAATTCCCACCAATTTCTAATAAAAACACTTCAAATATAACCACAGTTAGTCAAAGACAACAGAACTACCAACATTATAATGCAAATAATAAAAGAACATTTACCCAAGCTTTGGGAGCAATTCCCAAGCGGAAAGCTGTGGAATAAGGAGGATATGATAAAGCAGGCCATAATAATCAACTCTTCTATTCGAATGATAGATTACCAGAAAACAGGTCACAAAATATAATTGAGAGCGAACTCACCTATAACACAGTAGTCAAACCGATAGAAACTCCAAGAAAACCTCAAGAAACTTTAAAAAATTTAAATGATAGTGACAAAAAAGAGTCTATGCAAGAAATGTATAACTCCTATTCACAACTTCCAGAATTATATAAACAAAAATTAAGAGACCTTATATGGTCAAACGAAATTATGAAATCAAAAGAACAAGATAGAGACAAAGAACAATCAGACAGCCAGCCATATAATAGAGTTAATAGGAATCCTAATTATTAAAACCATGTTTAGAGTAATACAATGTAATATTCGTAGTTTCAACTCAAATTTATAATATAATTGTATAATTAAAGATAGCAACAATTATCAGTAATATTTTCTGTTACAGCTGATCATCTCTCTTCACCCTCTTTACTTTCGTTTACCTGGGTATATGTTATCCGAGGCGACATTTCGGGGTGTGTAAGTCGCTTCGCTGTCGCTCCGAAGCGTGAAAAGTCTGTTCCTTTGTTGTATTGTCCAGTACTAATTTCCAACACCAATCGTTTGTAGCGGTAAAAGTGAAAAAAATAATAATAAAATAAGTTAAGTAGTAGTCGATGGTTTTCGGATGTACGTGCCCGATTATCCGAGAATCCTCACCGTAAGTGCCCACAAATCGGAGTTCGTGTAACCTATCCAGAAGGGTGGCTCTGGCTCTAGTTAAGCGCCGAACCGTGGGACGAGCTGGCGAACCATCCCTGATGAACGCCATTTTGGAAAAGCAAGCAAGCAAGCAAACATTTGAAACGATTTCGTAATAACATATGAAACTGAATATTTTATGATGTATTTGATGCTTGATTTTATGATGTATTTGATGCTTGTTTTAATGTGTATGAATAAAATGACTTTCATTCAAATCAATGTAAAACTGTTTTTTTTTTTATTAAATAACATTATTTTTATATGTGCCCTTAGAAAGTTGATTATTACTTTTATCAAAACATAAGTTGTCAAGAACACACCCCAGGTACAGCGCGTGGGGTGTGTGGGTTTGGGAGCTTTGGTTTTGGTTGAAAATCTGGCTTTGCTCGCCTGTTTGCTGTGTAATGGATATCGACCACGTGTAGGGTATGTGATTTTGAGAGCTTTGGTTTTGGCTTAAAACCTTGCTTCCCTCGCCTGTCAGTTATGTAATGATTATCGATCTCGCAGCGCGTGGATTGTGTGGGTTTGCGAGCTCCGGTTTTGGCTTAAAATCTTCGTTCTTTCGCCTGTCTGCTGTGTTCCGATTATCGATCTCGCTGCTCAAGGAGTATGTGGATTTGGGAGCTTGGGTTTTTGCTATACACTTTTAAAAACTTGCTCCGCTTGCCTGTCTGCTGTGTAACGAACATCGATCTCGCCGCGTGTGGGGTATGTGGGATTGGAAGCTTGACATCTAAACATCGATATTATGATTAATGAATGTCAAAAACAACCTGTATTACAGTTTATTTAGCATTTGAACTAAATTATATTGTTAAATTAAAAAAAGGCACCTATTGAGATTTTGCGGGGAGTCCTTGAGCCTTCGGCTACAACGCTGGATATAAGTGCGTTTATAGACATTATTACTCTTTAAAATTCCAATTTTCTATATCTACAGAAAAAAGAACTGTGACCGATTCACTGGCAGCCAAACAAACTAACGCGCGGATCTTCCGTTGAGAGTGTCGTTTTCTTGTAGAGGTACGGATTCATAACAAGTAAGAAAAAAATCATATTTTGATTTTTAATGGGAAAACAATTTTTAAAGTTACTTTATTGTTCTTAGAAATAAAAATTAACGTTCTTTTGCCTGTTCGTAAGCACATATTTTTTTTGACAAATTATTTTTAAACTTCTCATTTTCAAAATATTATCAGTGCACCTGTAAACGTTTATTTTCTAAAGAATTTTAGGTAAACTTACCTACTGCTAAGAAGAACACGAAAAGGTATGAATTTAAATACATTTTGAAAGCAAACTGCTCAAGCCCATTTGTAACGTTCTTATTTATATGAACTATTCAAGACACTTAAAATGATTTGATTAAACGGTTCCAAATGCATTGTGTTCCAATCTTTCTAGATAATACAGATACGTAAATTCCCTTTAATATATATAAAAAAAAGAAAATATCCAATTACGTTTTTTTCGTAAAACTCAACAGCATAGGTTCACAACGGAGGCGGTAATTCCCCCCGTGGGTACTGAAGCCCTTTAAGGGGGAGGCAGAGGGTTCAGATGCAACTGAGAGACATTAAGGCGGTCAGAATGGATGATGGAGTATTGAAGGAATTATTTGAATTTTATTTTATTATTGTCGTATAAGTAATAAAATTTAGGATTACAATTCATTTTTGTTTTATCCGTGACAAGTCTCTGCAAGTTTGTTAGTGTTGACAACCATTACGCGACTAACGCAATTTAGTTAGCTAGAATATTAAAACAATAATATGGAAGCTTTAAATGATTTGTTTATGCCGCGAGTATGCTGTAATAAATAAAGGCAGGCAATGCAAATATCTAAAAACTAGGGATCCATAAGTTTATTATATGCTTTACTAATAATTTCTATGTATGAGTGATATATGTTATAAGTCTTTTTTTTTCTCCTTCATGGGTCCGTCTTAAGACCGGATGCACGGCAGCCAATATAGGCCTATTGTGCTCACCCGTGATTTACGGTCACTCTGTTAATCTAGCCTCCTAAACCAGTCTGAACAAGGTATTCTGTTTTCGGGGGTATTGCAGTTATTATCAAAGATATAGTTTAGCGGTTTTCACTTTAGTGTCCTACTATTTAACGAAACAAAAGATTCCGCTGTCAAATTTGTCATGGCTCTCTTTAAGTTTTTAATCTGCAGGGTGATTTTGAAAATCTTCGTTTTTTAGGCACATCTCGTATTTCCGTTATGTGTTGTTATATCCAAAAGGTAAAAACTGATTTTTATCGAGTTTTTTACGTGCTGTTCAGTGGCGCTTTTTGAGTTATTAACCAAACTTGTGATTTTTTAAATAGAACACCCTGTATATTATTTTAGATATTGATTAAGTATAATTTCAGCTTTTCAAAAATATATAATGTGTTTACTTTTTTTTGATAAACAAGATCCGAATTCGATATTTTCAATAATATACTTTATTTGTTGCAATATGCTAAGGCCAATTTATAAGAAACAAAAGGCAGATGTCCAAAACTTCACAGTTTTGTCAGATTGTTATTATTTATGAAATATTTTTGTTACGTAGGTGATTTTATTCTACTTTTTATTTATTTTGCATTTACAATGGTCATTTATGATAATTATGAAAAGTTTTTATATTTCAATAGGTAATCTATTTAGATACAATTACAACAGATTGAGAAAAAATACTCCAAATAGTGGAAGATTTCTACAGCACGTTATACAAAAAGTACACCATTGACAATGATCTAACAAACATTTCAAATGTCTGCAATCAAGGCTCAGAAGATATACCAGAAATTTCATCATCAGAATGAAAAAATTGAAGTGACCTTACAAGGAATGAAAAACAACAGAGCCCCAGGAGAAGATGGCATTGTTATTGAAAGTATTAAAGCAGGAGGGGAAAAATTAATAAATGCTCTCAAAGTGCTATTTAATAGATGTTTAGAGACCGGACAAATCCCAACTTCATGAAACAATGTCATAATGATAATCATGCATAAGAGAGGCGATCCCACCGACCTAAAAAACTACCGTCCAATCAGTCTCCTCTCCCACATGTACAAACTATTTATAAAAATAATAACACAACGATTGACTCCCAAATTAGATTTCTACCAACCTTGAGAACAAGCAGGTTTTAGATCCCGTTATGGTTCAAACGACCACTTGCTAGTTATGAAAACGCTCATAGGAAAAACAGTGGAGTACAACAAACCACTGGTTTTAATATTTGTGGACTACGAGAAAGCGTTCGATTCAGCGAACCAACACAAAATATTTGCTGCACTAGCTGATTGTAGAGTCGACCACAGATATGCAGCTTTAATTAAGAACATATATAATAGCGCAACAGCAAGTGTGAAAGTCCATTCCAAAATAACATCTACATTTAGAATGGAACGTGGCATACGACAAGGTGATAACATCTCACCAAAACTATTTACAATGCTGCTAGAATTTATGTTTAAAAAAAAAGGTTGGGGGAACATGAGAATCAATATAGATGGTGAACGATTAAACCACCTACGCTTTGCTGACGATATTGTGTTGATTTCTGACAACCTTGAGGAAGCCCAAGAGTTACTAAGGACACTAAGTGCAGCGTCAGATGTAGTAGGTCTAAAAATTAACCGTACAAAAACTCAATGTATGACAAACTTAGTTCCAAGTAGCAACATATCCCTAAACGAATCTGAAGTCGAGTATGTAACATCTTATAAATATTTGGGCCATGAACTGAGAATAAACCGAGATAACCAGACCTGCGAAATTCAAAGACGCATAACACTAGCATGGGCGGCGTTCGGCAAGCTGAGAAAGGACGTATTTAAAAGCAATATACCGATTTGCTTGAAAAGAAAGGTTTATGAATAGTGTGTGCTCCCTGTGCTCACGTACGGTGCAGAAACTTTAACACTCACTAAGAAAAGTTGCGAAAAAATTAGAATGACTCAGCGAGCCATGGAGAAGTGGATGTTGGGAATAACACTGAGAGATAAAGCTCCAAATGTAATTATTAGAACTAGAACAGGGATCAAAGGTGCTATAGAAAGTATAACACATATGAAAGTATAACACATATGAAATGGAACAAACACATATGAAATGGAACATGTGGTGAGAATGGAAGACACTAGGTGGACTAAACACATTATAGAGTGGCGTCCTAGGTTCCAGGCATTTAGAAGTAGGGGCAGAACTCCAACACGGTGGACTGATGATATCAAGAGAATCGCAACAAACTGGATTCAATCAGCATAAGATCGGGAACATTGGAAACGATTGAGGGAGGCCTATGTTCAGCAGTGGACGCTACTGGCTGTGTAATGATGATGATGATGAATGTATTTAAAACGACATCATTAGGATAAGTTCTCATATCTTGCCATCGTTTTTGTTCACGTTAGGCATCCAGTAAAGAGGCAATCCTTTCCAGACATATTTGCTCGTTTAAAGAGAAATCTAGTTGAACACGGATGTTTTATTCAGCCGCGTCCCAAAACATAAGTCAACGAAAACAAGGAAAGAAAAGAAACATATGTGTTATTTTACGCAGCAGCAACAACTTCATAATCCTGTAGAAAAATAACGGAAGAAGTTGGTGTAGCATACTCTGACAGTGAATGAATTTTGAAAAAGTATAAATACCATTCATATAAATTTAAAATTGTTCAACACCACGGAGATGATACACGCTGATTAATGTTTTGTCAATGGTATTTAGAACAAATTCGTTCCAACAAATATCTTGTCAGATTTGTCATCTTGTCTGACGAATGTTATTTTTCATGTGAAGGAATTTTTAGTCATCACAACAGGAAGCATTGGTAACGTAGTGAAGTCGGATCTGATTACAACGAAACGATACAATATTTATATAAGCATTTCAATACTTACGTATTGAAATATGAGTCAATATCGATACGCCTGGATCTAACTCATATTAATGTTGGTGCATTAAATACGTGATAACATCTCTCAAATTCAATAAACACTGGCTATATAGTTAATGTGGTTCTCTGGAGCTACTTGCCTCGAAATTGGGGATTTATTAAACCTGCATAATTACTTCACCTGAATTTACACTTCATGCAGTAATTTTTTTGAGATCGCGGATGACTCGTCATGAAACCGCATTAAGAACTCAATGAGCCTTTCTAAATTGAAATCTGATGAGATATAATGGAGTTTTTCGAATTTTGTAAATCATTTTTTGGTTAAAGAGGGAGAAAAAAGTGGAAATGAAAAGTTTTTTTTTAATAATTCAGGCAAGTTCCTGTCAAATTTTTATGTTGCTGGTATAATAATGAGTAACTAAGTAATTAAAAAATAACATTTAAAAAAATGCATTGCGATAAAATGATAATCCTAAACAGTTAACCATGATTCATAACATAGTTTTCTACGTTAAATATTGAGGGAAAATATATTTGAATACCTACTTGAATTACAAGTACCTTATATCAATAAAGTGTTTGATAAAACTAAAATCATATTATTCAGAAAACTTTCGTAAGTTTCCACTTGGAGGACATGAGATTCGGTATTAATCGGGAATACATCTGTTCGATTCCTTGTAGAAATTTGCAGACTTTTTGCCATAATCCCATTGATATCATCTTCTGTTGTGGATCAACTGGAGTTAATTTACAACCAATAAACATAGACGGCGCCAAATGGGATTTTGGCGTAACAAATATATTCTCGGGTTAATAGCGAAATATTTATATATACATACACACACACACACACATATATATATATATATATATATATATATATATATATATGTTATATGCGATTCTACGACAATGTTATAATTAAGAACTATTAATAACTTGCTCCTTGACCGCGGTATCAAAAGTCGCATTAACAATTTACCAACTAAAGCAAAATCAGCAAGAGCAACATTGTCACACGGACTACGTGACTTTGAATGATGCAACATGATGCAACTTGCTGACGCTGCTACAGGGAGATTATAAATACCTTCTCAATTGTTATTTTTAGTTAGTAATAGTAAACAAAGCAATTAATGCTGTTACTCTGCTAGTTTAAGTTCTGATTTAAGATTTAATTTTGAAAGTACAAAATAATTGTTAAATAAATAAAATAAATTTTTTTATAAAGTGTTTTTTAAGAAAACAAATATAAAATTTGGCGCAGTCGGTAGGATTCGTTTACGTTGGCAGAACACGAAGATATTCTCACTGTTGACGGCGGATCCCAATCCCTTGAAACGAAGAACGAACCAAAGACATCCTGACTCAACAGCAACGAAAGGAACACCTGGTGAAGCCCCTGGTCGCAAATAGTGAAGAATAAGACGATCGATGCTCAAGCAGGCAGTTGTGTAAGTAATCGAATCATCTCGTTTATTACATTTATAAAGTGATTTGTTGAAAGTATCTGGCGACTATCCGATATTACCGTAACATTTCATATTTTCTTTTAAAACTAACGTATTATAGTTAATTTTACCCCAAATTTTTCTTTACTCGTAAACAAAATGCCAGAGACATGTTCAACCGTGGCCACCGGCGGTAAAATCGAGGAAAAGGAAAATTTAGAACCCTACAAACTCTTTGAAATATTTTCTATTATCCCCGAATTTGACGGTGATCAGATTTCATTGGGTACTTTTCTAAACGCATGCGATTATGCCAATGATATGGCGGTAGGTAATCAAAAGATTCTTTTAGTTATTCATATTAAAAACAAACTAAGAGGAAGAGCCGCCCAACTAATAAACTCGCGCAATCCACAATCATATGCGGAAATAAAAACCCTTCTAAACCTTCATTTCGGCGATTCGAGAGATCTATCGTCTCTCATTCAAGATCTTCAGCGTCTAAAGCAAATTCAAAATGAATCACCTTTGACCTTTTTCAATAGATTACAAGTGCTTAATTCCAAAATGCACGCGAATATCCAAAAATCAAACCTAGGTGCTAATGAAAAGAAAGCACAAACCAGCTTAATCGACACTATGGCCCTTAACACCCTTTTAACTGGTTTAGAACCACGCCTTGGTCAAATTATTCGTGCTGGAAACCCTAAGGATCTTTTAGATGCCCAAGTTCGAATCCGGAGAGAACTTCAACTTTCTTATTTTGAAAATCAAAAAGTCAACAAACAACCAACAATTTCTAGACCCCCAATACAACCCAGGAAATTTCCAAACCAACCCCCGAAATGTCTCAACTGTGGACGTTTAGGACACATAACAAATGAGTGTCGAACCCAAATGATGCAGAGACCTAATTACTATCAAAATAATCAAAATTTCCAAAAGCCGGCACAAAATTCTAGCTTTTTTCAACCCCAATTCAGACCCCCTATGTTTTCACAACAAAATCAAACAAGACCTCCTATGTACTCACAACAAGGTCAGCATTAGTCGCAGTTTCGCCCTTCAACGGTCCAACGAAACCCAAATCCTCAGCACCAACCCAGAACCCACCATATGAATTACAACACACAACCATATGAAGAGTATTCCACACAATACGAGGAAACCCTCAAGATTACTACGAATACGATCAGAATTTTGAAAATAATTATTATGATAATTATTCTGGTGATCTTACTTCACCACCGAGTGATGAATACCAAAACCCAAATTTTTGCTCTCTCCCGAACCAGAATCATCCCTCGATCACGAACCCATTGGAAATTATTCAGGATCAAATCAACAATTTGAATCTGGACGACATGAATCCAAATTTAAATTTTCAGGAACAGCAATTCCTTTAAGCCCACTTCTTGCTGTCAACCCAAAGAACTTATACTATATCCATGACGCATCTAACAAATTTAAATTATTTATCGATACCGGAGCAGGCATATCCATTTTCAAAAAAAATACAGCCCAAAATTTTCGCAATAGGACTCCAGAAAATATCACGATCCAAGGAATAACCGATCAAAAACTACTTATAACCGAATCCACCCTGGTTTTTTTCAATACAGGTGATCCCCACAAAGTTTTTATATACGACCTCGACATAGAATTTGACGGAATACTAGGCCTAGATTTTCTGGAACACTATCAATGCGTAATAGACCTTAATTCCAAATCACTTATTACAAATTTTAAGACATTTGCACTATACAAAGCGGATTCCAATTTTACACGACAAACGCAAGAGACTAATAATAACACCCGGAATAAAATTTCTATACAGGGTCGTACAGAACAAATATTTAATCTGAAATGCGGTTTATCAAACACAGACGCAATACTAATCGGTCAAGAAAAGGAAAAAGTTAGGCTTCCTCATGCTCTTGTTCGCGTAAACAACAACGGAGAATTTTTAACAAGTGTTATTAATGCGAACGCAATACAAAAAACGGTTGATTTTTCCGACCTTTCTATTGAACCAATAGAAAACATCGAAACTATCCTAAACTTTAATAGCCGCGAATATAAAGACATGGAACCAATAGACAGGATAAAAATAATTAGGGATCAGTTGAGAACTGAACACTTAAATGCAGAAGAGGAAGAAGTCGTTACACAACTCTGTCTAGACTATGCCGACATATTTTACATAGAAGGTGACAAATTAACTTTTACAAATGAAATCAAACACACTATCGAGACAAATAATTCCAGGCCGATCTTCACTAAATCTTATAGGTACCCACAGGTGCATAAAGAAGAAGTAAAAACCCAAATTAGAAAAATGTTAGAACAAAACATCATCCGACCATCTGTGTCACCTTGGTCCTCCCCTGTATGGGTTGTGCCGAAGAAACTAGATGCATCCGGAAAACAGAAATGGCGTGTGGTTATTGACTATCGTAAGCTAAACGAGTTGACGGTAGACGATAAGTATCCACTCCCCAACATCTCCGACCTCTTAGATCAACTTGGCAAGTGCCAATACTTCTTGATCTCGCATCTGGATTTCACCAGATTGAGATAAGTCCCGACGATATCTCTAAAACTGCTTTTTCCGTTGACAATGGCCACTACGAATTCGTGCATATGCCTTTCGGCTTGAAGAATGCCCCGTCCACCTTCCAAAGAGTCATGGACAACATTCTACTAGGCATTCAAAACGAGCGTTGCCTTGTTTACATGGACGACATCATTATATACTCTCCTACTATCCATGAACACATGGATCGCCTTAAAGAAGTTTTCAAAAGACTCCGTAAAGTCAATCTCAAAATTCAGTCCGATAAATGCGAATTCTTACGAAAAGAAGTCGCCTATCTTGGACACCTTGTTACTAAAGACGGTGTAAAACCCAATCCTTCCAAGGTAGAATGTATTCAGGATTTTCCCGAACCTAAAACACCAAAAGAAATAAAAATCCTTCCTAGGACTAGTAGGCTACTACCGCCGTTTCATACCTAACTTTGCCAAAATCTCAAAATCACTCACTAGGCTTCTCCAAAAAGATGTTGAATTTAATTTCAATATAGATTGTAAGGCATCATTCGACAATCTTAACAGGCTCTAATCTCTGACCCGATTTTAATCTACCCCGATTTCGAAGAGCCATTCCTTCTTACAACAGACGCGAGCGCGTTTGCAATCGGTGCCGTTCTCTCTCAGGGACATGTAGGAAGAGATCATAGCCTTCGCATCCAGGACTCTTTGCAGCGCAGAGACAAAGTACTCTACGATTGAAAGAGAACTACTTGCCATAGTCTGGGCCGTTAAGCACTTTCGCCCTTCCCTTTTTGGTAGAAAATTTACCCTTATTACGGACCATAGACCCTTGACCTGGCTATTTTCCATAAAAGATCCCGGAAGTAGACTAGCAAGATGGCGTGTTGAACTCGAAGAATACAACTATAAGATCGAACACAAACCCGGCAAGATAAATAAAAATGCCGATGCACTCTCCAGAATAAAAATAAACCATTTCAAGGAGTGCGCAAACCTACAATCGAAAATAAAGATGACGAGCCAGAAGACGAAGCCACAAGCACTTCTGAAGAAGATGAAGATCTTAACGACGACCAAATAACGGAAGAATTTAACAAATTTGTGGAGCTCTATAAAACAAAATCTTTAATCGATTACTCAAAAATAGAAACATCAAACACGCAACTTTTAGACAAAGCTCATAAAAACATAGTTACCTTCTTTTGGCAAGATAAACTACAAGAATTACACCACAAAATATTAGACGATATATTCGAGGAAAATTTCAAATATCAAACAACAACCGTTAACATAGTTCACAGCAAGTCCGTCAAAAATAGAAAGTATTACATCGTACCACTCTCGTTCGATCCAGAAACTGTGATTCAACATTTATTTTATGTTCTTTACAAAGCTCAAAATGAATTCGAAGTCTCAAAAACATATTGTATCGAAAATAACCTTGAACTCCCAATTCTAGAAATTTTCTCCTATATATTCTCAGACAAAGAGACAAAATTAAAAATTTGGCAAGATATGTCAAGACACCCTCAGAGGATGAAATCCCACAAATTCTAGATCATTACCACCGAGGAAAAACTAATTTACACAGGGGAATAAATGAAACAGTACGACGCATAAAAGAAAAATATACATGGCCAAATCTTATTAAGGACGTCGAAAAATTAATAAAGGCCTGTGAAATATGTCAAAAGGTCAAAATATGCAGGAAAAACCTCAGCTGACCTTTAGTCGTAACGGAAACACCGAGAGCACCATTCGAAAAAATTAATATAGACATTTTTGAATACCCTACAAAGAACTGCTGCCTATAAAGGAAGCTAATCTACATAACGATAAGATATTAAATTCGATGCTAGATAACCTGATCTCTCCGGAAATAACGCCACCAAGACTAATAGCCTTTAAAGGAGAAGTACAAACTCACGCCAACCTACTCGGACAAATTTCTGACTCCGTTAATCTTAAATACAAAGACATAATCGCGGACACACAAAACTATGCCTATAAGAATAAACGCGGAATAATTAACGGGATTGGAACGATATGGAAAACAATCACAGGTAACTTAGACGCGTCGGACGGCGAATACTTCAACGACTGTATAGAGAAAATCACGCGGGACGAAAGACAAATTAAGAATCTAATGAAAAATCAAATTTCGGTAACAACTTCAGTAATTAAAAGTTTTAATTCTACCATTGAAAAATTAAGAATCGACGAAGAAACTTTTAACGACGACGTACGAAACATACAAACGGCAATAATTGACATATCAGACGATTTAGCCTTTTATAATGCAAAACTAAACACTTTGGATATGTGCGAATCCCTTATGAAGGGCTACTCTTTCATAGAAAATTATCTTAACGATATCCTAAACGCCATAACATTCGCTCGCCAAAGAATTTTACATAGCTCCATCATTGCCCTATTAGATCTGATCGAATCGCTTAAACAAATTTCTCAAGCTCTACATAAAAACAATTTACCATTACCGATCTGAATAGATAGAAGAATTTCTAGCCTCGCTAAATATATTGATATTATGGAGCTAGAAGCCTATCAATCAGACTCTAGAGTATTGTTTGTTTTAAAAATTCCTCTGGTTGATCCCGAAACATACACTATGTATCGCCTTTATCCCATACCAATATCGGATAACCGTACAGAGTTTCACCATATCATCTCTACCACTCAAAAATATATTGCGAGAGATGATGATTCGATGCTCTATGTTTCACTTCAAAGCCTTAAGACTTGCAAAGTACTTAGCTTCCACCAGAAAATCTGCTCTGAAATACTTCCACACCCAATAGACAGTGACTCCATCTGCGAAACACAACTTTTGAAGCAACCAATCCACCTGTTACCAGGAACCTGCCAATCAAGTTTGCTGTTAGCAAAGGGATACAATGTCCAACAAATTGATCAAAACCTTTGGTTAATTTCAGTGTCAGATCCACTACCAATCACTGTGAAATGCGACGGGAAATCACTGATTACGAAGGTCGTCCAAGTCAATACCTTTCTACGTCTTCCACCAGACCGCAGCGCATTCATTGGAACCACCAGAGTTCATGGAAAGCGTCTGATAGATGTATACCAAAACGTCACTTACAAGAATCTTCCAATCGAAATTCCATACAAGTGTTGTGAACACCTTCCAAAGAAGCCATCCGTACCGGACGTCAAACCCTTGAAGTTGAACAAAATTGACACTGATGACCTCAACATTGCTCAACATAAGCTAGACCAATATTCTGAAGAGTTGGATAAAATCATCTCCCAACCTTTCGTAAACAAGCATCTACACTGGTTTACAGTCTCGACAATAGTCATAGTCGTTCTCCTGACCACAACTTATGCCCTATCCAAATGTCGACGCAGAAGACTGCCGATGATTACCTCAGGCCCCTCCGACGATGATTCTCCTTCAAGACCAAGACCAGCGAACCGGAAAAATGCCTCCAGCCTTTGCGGTATTCTCCCAAGAAGAAGACCCAACATCCGCCTGGACCAATCCCGACACGAAGAGGAAATGGAACTCCGATAAGATTAAAAAGTTGCTGCAAGGCACCAACTTTTATTAAAAAGGGGGAGTTGTTATATGCGATTCTACGACAATGTTATAATTAATAATTATTAATAACTTGCTCCTTGACCGCAGTATCAAATGTCGCATTAACAATTTACCAACTAAAGCAAAATCAGCAAGAGCAACATTGTCACACGGACTACGTGATTTTGAATGATGCAACATGATGCAACTTGCTGACGCTGCTACAGGGAGATTATAAATACCTTCCCAATTGTTATTTTTAGTTAGTAATAGTAAACAAAGCAATTAATGTTGTTACTCTGCTAGTTTAAGTTCTGATTTAAGATTTAATTTTGAAAGTATAAAATAATTGTTAAATAAATAAAATAAATTTTTTTAAAAGTGTTTTTAAGAAAACAAATATAAAATATATATATATATATATATATATATATATATATATATATATATATATATATGTATGTATGTATGTAGGGTTATTCACCCTATATAACACGGAATATTGCGGCCAAAATACGTGACTTCCAAAAAGTTTTACTTTTGGGATATATGGGAGTCTAATATAGTTGCTTTTTAAAATTATTTTCCAAAAGCACTGAAAGGTATTAAAATTGTGTTTTTTTAAATGGAACCCCCTGTATATTATTACATTTTTGAATTCTCCGATCAAAATAAATGCCTATTTTAATAAGGTTTATAGTATCTAAACCTTAAGGGTTTTTAAATAATTTGAATTTTGACAAGATCTAACCTAGTTTTCATGTTTCGAATACTTAAGGAGTATCTGAGTTATGTACTCATAATTTACAGTGAAGTGTAACAATAAATCATATTTTATATCCTAATTATAATGAACTTGCTATATTATACAGGTTGTCCAAAAATTAAAACTAATCAAATAAAAACTTTTAGTGGCTATAACTTGATTATTTTAAATAGAACGCCATACTTTTTAACTTACCAGAAAAAGTACCTTTTAAATACATATCGAATAGTATATAGTTCTATAGCTAAATCTTCGCGTTTTCACAGAATATACTAAATAATCTTTTTCTGCACCATTTTGTGTTTTTTAAATAGATGTTCAAATGAATCTAGGTGCTTATGACATTTGGAAATGAGAGATAATTTACAACTATAAGAATAATAATCAGGAATATCTTTACAAATGGTCAGAAATACGCTATAACATTAATGACGGTAATAACATATTGACACCAGCACAAAACAGAAGCAAAATATTTATATTAGATGTTCGAAATGTCGACCATCCATTTCCAAACATACTACATATTCTTTTTTCGAAACCACTTATAACTCTCGAGAAATTTGCGGAGTTACAATTTGAAAAGCGTCTCTTATGCGTATTTTCATTTCTTGTGGTATTGTCGTGGGCGCATTGTAGACAACTTCTTTTATATATCTCCATAAAAAGAAATCTGGTGGATTTAAGTCCGGAGATCTCGGAGGCCAATTTTGAAATCCATCTCTCCCAATCCACCTGTTTCGAAAGATGACATTAAAAAATTGTTGAACCTGGCGATAATAATGAGGAGGAGCTCCATCCAGCTGAAACCACATAGTTGTTTTAATATTTAAAAGGACATCTTCTAATAACACTTTTAAGTTAGTGTAAAAAAAATCGCGAAACATCAAACCATTTAACGGTTCTTCAAAAAAATAGGGTCTAATTAAATATGGAGTCAGTATTCCTCCTCACACATTAATCGACCCCCTATTCTGGTTTCTCCTAACTCTGTATTGATGCGGATTTGAATCAGAATGATAATGAAAGTTGTGTCTATTCACGAAACCATTGTTATGAAAAGTACATTCATCACTAAATAACACATTATCAAAGAAGTGTTCATTTTCTGCCACTTTATCTAACACCTACAAGCAGAATTCATTTCCGTGAAGCTCTTGACAAATCTAGATTTTATAAGGATGAAATCTGTATTTGTTAAGAATCCTTGAAACACTTGATTGGGTAATGTTAGAATTTTCAGATATATGATTCTGACTAGTATTGTGATTTTCGATCACTGAACCAAGTACAGTAAAACATTTTCTTCATCCTCAGTGACAAGTTTTCTTATAACAGATTTTTTATAACTGACACTTCCACTTTCCCGAAACTGGTTTAATAGTCTCACAAAAACGGTTGATTTAGGATCGTTTCTTTCAGGAAACCTTTTTGGCACAAACCCGAGAAGCCAACAAATAATTTTGGTGATATTCTCCTAGGATAAAAATGATATTAATACGCTCTTCGTTTGGATAAATCTTCATTTTGAGAGAGCAATTGCAATATTCAAATAATTCAATTCAATAAATGAAGTTTCACAGTTACAAAAAATAATACCGCTATTATAGCAACAGACTAACTGACAGATTAAATGAATTATCTGACGTTTCTAAATGCCATAGGCAATTAGATACATTAAAACATCTATTCAAAAAACACAAAATGGTGCAGAAAACAATTACTAGGCGTATTCTCTAAAAACGCGAAAACTAAGCTATAGAACACCCTTATACTATTCGAGATTCGAGGTCTTTAAAAGATACATTTTCTGGTAAGTTAAAAAGTATAACGTTCTATTTAAATTAATCAAGTTATAGCCACTTAAAGTTCATATTTGATTAGTTTTAATTTTTGGACACCTTGTATAATATAGCAAGTTTATTATAATTGAGATATAAAATATGATTTATTGTTACACTTCACTGTTAATTTCTAATACATAACTGAAATACTTCTTAAGTAGTTCAAATATGAAAATGAGGTTAGATTTTGTCAAAATTCAAACTATTTAAAAATCCTTAAGCTTTTCGTATATAAAATAAGGCACTTATTTTGATCGAAGAATCCAAAAATGCAATAATATACAGGGAGTTTCATTTAAAAACACAACTTTCAGAGCTTTTGGAACACTCTGTGAAATATGAAAATAATTTTAAAAAGTAACTATACTAGACCCCCATATATCTCAAAAGTAAAACTTTTTGAAATGCATGTATTTCGACGTCAATATTTCGTGCCATATAGTTATAGTGTTATGTGGGTTATTCTAAATAATATTCAAGACTTTGTTTCACACATATAGTTATTAATAAAATATATATTCAGTATTCATGGCCTACAGCAAATTTACGTTTGAATTATCAAAAAAATTAAAATTTATTAGCGAAATTAAATATTAACTGATATACATTTTTGAAAAGCTTGAAAAAATTGAAGTCGGCCTGCAAAAATATATACAGGATATTCTACGTAAAAAACAACATATATTTGGTTTTTAACTCAAAATCTGATTTTTTTAGGAAAAAAAAAACATTTTACAAAAGTCATTTTTTTGGTACAAAACACTTCACAAACCACAAAATAATTAACGTATCTAAATCAAATTTATCACATTATGTGAAAAAGTTTGTTACTAAAAGCCATACAGTTAGTTATTCTTTTTCCATAATTTAATAAAAATTAAAAAAATATTAATAAAACTAATATTTATTATTTAAACTTAGTTAACCTTTTACAATAAATATATAGCTACTTATATTATGTATTACATTCAATTGAATCGCAAGTCTTACAGCTAATATCTGCAAGTAAACCTCCTGTTACTAGAGGTGTAAACAGCGAAGAAACAAATGAGCAGAATTCGGGGCCATCTTTTTCTGTACCTCCAATGTAAGGTGGTTCACAAGATCTGTATGTTATGGAATCACCTAGAATATAAAAAAATAGTTGAATGTTAGCGTGATAAGGGTTTCTACATAAAAAATATTAGACTATATAGTAGTTAGGAGTGATAGGTTCTATAAACAATTATATTTTCCATATATAAATAGGAGAAAAAACTGGAAAAATCCTATATTATTAGGACAGGCGTGCTATGTTCTGGTTAGGAATCAAAAGCACTACTTCAGATTGCAATAAACTATCAGAAGAAGGTGGAAACCTCTCTCATTAGCACCATCATCATCTTTCTTTTTTTGGTAAGGCATCATCTTCGATGAATTCGTCAACAGAGTCACACTGTCCTCCCTTAGAAGATATTGTCTTGCCAATTGCTAAAGACGTCCTATCTGAAACTGTATGGATCGAAATTTCATCCAGCAAAATCACCTCCTACAGCGATCAAACTATCTCGACTATCCTAGCTTACTTTTCCTGCAATATGCTCTATTTTCATTTACGGATGCGTTGAATATGGAGCCACCTTATACTCAATCTAGAGAGAAATCTGTTCATAAACCTGATGATGCACCTCCTACATCCAGAAACACAAATATATAAACAAAGAGCTTTATTATTCCAATGAAATTTCATAGATTATCAAAAGCTGGACCAAGACAAAGGCGAAAAACCTCAAGACGTAAAGGTAAAAGTATGATTACAACTGATACATTCAATAAAAATGAAACCGTGGAGAAAAACATGTGCATAATTAGAAACTGTAAAGCCAAAAAGAAAATTATTGAAAAGTGGTAGTGAAGAGAAAGACCAAAAGAATATTTATTCAAAAGAAGACTGATGCATGAGGAAGAAGATGAGGTTCTGACCAGTTTCTTCCAGTGAAAACTTTGCCATAAGGACTGGATAAAACTGTAAGGCAACTGACATTTCCTTAAAATTTCATTCACCATTTTCAAAACTCCCTGTACGGCGTCTGTGGGCGAACTAACTCTTGCGTTTCGGGTGTTGTCGGTCTAGTGTGTTCGTTGTCCGGATGGTTCTGGTCAATCAGGTTGCGAGTCCTACTGCGTGTCATTGGCTCTACTGCCAGGATTTGGGGTAGTGTTGCCGAGGCCCAACAACTTAAATAACAGAAATGATTGCCTATTAATTGGAAAAATCTGCTTACGAAACATCAACCAGTAATAGGTAGTAAAGGAACAGATCAAAACTCGGAAACACGACCCCAGACACTAGTAACAGGGCCGATGACAAGTAGCAGTGCTCGCAAACTTATTGGTCAGAAATATCCGGCAAACAAACGCGCCCCACGTACATACGAAGCCGACAGCACCCGAGTCGTAAGCGTCAGTTCACCCACAGGCCCCATACAGGAAACTTTGGATATGGTGAATGAGATTTCATCGAAACGTCAACTGCCTTACAATGCAGAGAAGGATTCAGTACATCCTCGGGATACCGGAAAACCTTCAATTACATATATATATATATATATATATATATATATATATATATATATATATATATATATATATATATATATATATATATATATCTGGCGACTGATAATCTGAATATTGAACTAGTCTTTTTCCCCTTTCCAAAATTTCCGACATATTGTTCCTGAGCCCAATTAGATACTTAAATTGATTTTTGCTATTGTTTAGTACCTCTGTTATTTTATTGTAAAATTCCTCTATGTCTTCCTCTGAATGAGAGATGGTTGGTGAATGTGCTTGGACGATTTGATTTGTGTATCTTTTTGATGGTTGTAAAGTTAAGCTAGCTACTATGTCTGAAGTTCTTATTATATCGATTATACCATCTCCTCATCTTTTAATAATTAAGAATCTCACTTCACTTGTTCGTCTATTTAATGTGATAGAGGATATTGTCTGACTTAAGTTCTATTGACTCTTCTTCTTTCCATCTTACTTGGCTAGTTCCAGTAATATCCCATTTTATGTTAACTATTTCATTCTCTAATTCAATTAGTTTTGTTTGTTTTAATAACGATCTGCAGTTATAGGCCGTTACATACAGAGTTGTTGCTCTATTTGGGTAGAGGGTTAGACTCCGCAGATTTTTCGTATCCACTACCCTTCTGACTGATTTCCGAAAACTAACCTTTCCAGAGCCAGTTGCCGGTACAGAGAATGAAGGTAGTTGTTTAGATTGTCCTATATCTATTGCTTTCATAGTTGTGAGATTTTACTTACCACGCAGCGTCAGAGGGGATTGGTAGGGGGCAAGTGTCGTTCAATTTTTTTTTGCCAATTACCCTTGTAATATATATTCAGCCGCCCATTCTAGATGCAGACGCTATTTGAAGCTGCCCGCTATGGGTTAGACGCTGTTGTGGACATTCTTAGCTTCCAGAAAAGAAGAGATATTGTTGTGTACTTCAGTTTATATTTTGAATTATTGGTCTTACTTAAAGTATCCTCAGAACTCAGACCCTAGAAACAAGAGAATATAGTCGGTAAATAAGCTTTCTCAGTACTTACCAACCACACTCACTCGTCAAAGAGAATACTTCAACCTTGCTATTTGAAGAACAGTCTCCAACGCCAGCCCAGCCTTAACAAAGTACAAATCACGTATACAATTAAAACATCAATCCCAAATTAAAATTAAAACAATGAAAACAATGAAGACATTATTACTATTATAAACAATTAACTCTTACATTAACAACTTAAAAGATAGAGTGAGGTTATGCCACACACAGTCATAGCATAACGTCACTTGTATCTTTTAAGTTGTTAATGTAAGAGTTGATTGTTTATAATAGTAATAATGTTTACATTATTCTAACTATTTTAATTTAAATTTGGGATTGACATTTTCACTGGGTACTTGATTTGTACTGTGTAAAGGCTGCGCTGGCATTGAAGACTGTTCTTCAAATGGCAAAGTTGAGGTGTGCCCTTTGACGAGTGAGTGTGGTTGGTAAGTACTGAGAAAACTTATTGACTGACCATATTCTCTTGTTTCTAAGGTCTAAGTCCTGAGGATAGTCTAAGTAAGACCGAAATCGTTTGGCCGATAATTCAAATATACCCTGAAATACATAACAATATCTCTTCTTTTCTTGATTTCTTCGGTGTACAGCCTGTTAATAACTTATTAACTTATTTCTTAACTTCACCTTCGTCACTTCGAAATCTTACAGGCCTGGATGGCCAGACCAGTAGCTACGTTACCACCCTCATCGCTCTAAGGACATTGAAGGTTACTGGACTCGCTCTCTCGTCGACGAAAAGGTGAAAGTCTCCAAGAGGATATATATATATATATATATACTTGTGGGATAATCCACGTCACTTTTACCACCATCTGTTCAAAAATTGGGGAAACTTTCAAATATCACCAACAGGTTAAAGACATTTTGAATACATATGTGCCAAATCAAAAATGGCGGCCGTGTAAAAATCTTTTTTATTACCATATTTTTCGTGCCAACCTTTTCTCCGGAGTCGTTCCTCACGAACCTGTAGTCAAAAATTGAAAATTTACAAATCCACGATGACGTATTAGATATGGCGGATACTTTTTTGCTTAGATTTTTTATTACAATATTTTTCGTGCCAACCTTGTTTCTGATCACGAATCTTTAATCAGAAATTGAAAATTTTCGAATCCAAAATGGCGAATCTAAAATATATATATATATACCCATTTTGCATTATTTGTTTTTACCATATCGTTCGTTATTCGAGGGTTTTTGAGGTCGCTGATCAAAAATCGTCAGAAACCGAAAAATTTCAAATGCAAAATGGCGGATCAAATATGGCAAACCCATTTGAGCTTATATTTGTTTATTACCATATCGTTCGTTACTCGGGGGTTTTTGGGCGGAGCCTCTTTTATGCCCTACCTTGTTCCTTAAGGATTTTCAGGGTTGCTGACCATGAATCTGAAGTCATAAATTGGAAATTTTCAAATCCAAGATAGCGCATCAAATATAGCGGACGAATTTTTGCTTAAATGTTTGCTACAAGAAGAGCCTGCTATATTTGATCCGCCATCTTGGATTTGAAAATTTTCTTTTTTTTTTTGGATTCGTGATCAGCGATAACGAAAACCCTCAAGAAACTAGACTGGCACGAAAAATATGGTAAAAAAAATTCTTCTTGCCAATATGGCGCCTTACACGGCCGCCATTTTTGATTTCGCTCATATGCTAATTTGCATTCAAAAATGTAAGTCCGAATGAAGATTTTAAGCTATTGCTCATATTTTCAAGTTACCCCTATATTTGGACAGATATATATATATATATATATATATATATATATATATATATATATATATATATATATATATATACAAATACATATACAAAAAAAATCATTCAAAATGTAAGTAATTTGTGAGTTCAAATTATTGAAATATTTATAATTATTTACAAATTTGCTTCCTTTTATACTTAATATTTACCATTGAGTAAATCGATCGAATATTTCGCACAAACATGGGCTAAGCTTCCATTACATGTTTCTTTAGTAAACTTCGCGATTTCAGCTTCTGTTGGATTTTTTGGACAGGCGGCATTTTGTCCTGTACAATGATAGCATTGCAAAGCAACAGAAAAACCTGTAAAAGACGAAAACGAAAAAGTATTAGATTATTTTTTACAGTTGTCATATATAATATTTAAAATGTTTCTTATTATCTAGTTTTCAAAGGCTAGCTGGTCCTGCTTGGTGTATAACCAGTTCTCATCTTCGGTGAGAGACCCCACGTTTTCCCACATAATCTTCTAACAACCACAAGGGTTTTTTCCAATATGTTTGTTATATTTTCCACGTGCTTGTTCCAGGTCAGCCTGGAGTCCAAAATTACCCCCAGATATTTTACTTCCCCGGAAAGTGGTATTGTGTTTCCTTGTGTGATAATGGGACTGAGGTCCCCTAGCTTTCTACGTTTTGTGAATGAAATAAAAACAGTCTTTTGGGGACTTATATTAAGTCCTTCCTGTTCTGTCTATCTTTTTACAACCCTGGGAGCCTACTGCATTCTCTCTCTTACAGTAGTATTAAATTTACCTTGGATTAAGATTACCAAGTTATCTGCATATCCTAGTACAGAGTGACCCTCTCTGCTCACCCCAGTCACCCGTGACATCACTGTCTTTTAACATGTTTTCAATCCACCTGCAACAGGTTTTTTCTAAATTTACGTTCTATATTGCAGTGATAATTGATTGAAAAACGTATTATCGAACACTCCTTCTATGTCTATAAATGCTCCTAGACGCACTTCTCCGTTTTCTAGCGTATTTTTATTTTTGATGACCAGTTTCTGGAGCGCTGTCTCTGTAGATTTATCAGTCCTGTACGCATGCTGGTTCTGATGAAACGGACTGTTTGCCATTGAATCATCCCTAATATACATGTGTAACATATATAGAATTTACCTCTATTAAATTACTGAAACATTAAAAACCAAAGAGTGTTTGCAAGTATATAAATAAAAATTCTATTTAGTTCGCACCAAAAATCCACAGAAAATGGATCACTGGGAGTGCCCGTCGCGCTGTTCGCAAACGTGATAATTATGATAAAACTGGTTTGGTGAAGGCTCAACATTGGCACGCGTTGCTGGCGCATTGCTACTGCGTTGCTGGCGCGTTGTTTTTACGCGCCTTATTTATAGGCAAATGTTTTAAAAATGAAATAAAATTTAATAGAACAATAGGGTCCCGCCCCATTTATACACACCTTAAAAGGTAAAAAAAAACTAATTGACTTTTTGATTTTTGACGAAATAGGCACTTTTTTCATTTATATTATTATTAAAGCTAGAAATTCGTGTATTTTTGCCTCCTGTTAAAAACAATAAATTTTTTCTAGAATATGTTTTTAAAAAAAAATAAAAGTGTGATAAATTTATTATCGGAAACATTATCCATTTTTAAAGATGTAATATAGACTTACCCACTGCTAAGAAGAACACAAAAATATATTTATTTAAACACATTTTTATAACAAATTACGGTTTTTTCCATTTTCGCTATTCCTATTTATATGAATTGCTTAAAACACTTGAAATGATACGATTAGATAGTTTTAAATGTATTGTTTTTTAATTTCCGTAGATAATACCAAATCAAACAAAAAAAAATGTGAATCCCCTTAAAAAAGTATAATTTCTGCTAAAAACAAATTTCAACTGATATATGTATGTTCACCCTAAAGTGAATGAATTTACCTGAACTCGCCTCTACTAAAAACAAATTTTACCCTTAAAATAGAATAATGTATGTTTTTTTTTTTGAAAATTTTGAGACATACGCGAGAATACGTGAAGTACTAGAAAAAATATCTGAAATTGGCAGAAAATTAATACTAAATGAGATAAATAATTATTAAAATTAGCTATATATTCGCTATAGTTAAGAAATAATTATAATTAAAAAAACACTTATAAATGAATATACTCAAAACGGTGTATATCTTTAAAAATTTAGTAATTGTATCGGTTTTTAGTTGCCATACATCCAAAAAAAAGTTCCTCGTAAATATAACTAGGGTCGTTCATTTTAATTTTCTGTCTTCCTCTCGGAGTACATAAAAATAAGTTATTTCAAAAATTAAACCAACATTTATATTTGTTTTATAATTTTTAACATGTTTTATTATCTAAAATTTAATAATTCTACACAATATCCCAGTACTATTTTTATAAAAATATGAAGGTTAACACGCTTACCTACTCTATGCCTACTCCAGACACAATAAAAATCGGAAAATACTAAAAGAGATGAGGGTTTTATCTCCTTATTTTTATTCGTAATAATGAAAGAGAGAAAAGATATCCACAGGTCAGGAGCAAGGAAACACAAAAGAAAACAGCTGTTACTTACATAACCTTGCCTCAGACTAACTGTGTCAAATTTTGTCCTTCTATATTAACGGCTATAAAATATTATTAAAAGCATTTTTGTCAAGAACGTTGTGATATTTTTATTATATTACGATATAAAATAGTTTAGACACTTTGCGCCGCTATTTAATGTTGTAGTGTTTAGTGTTTGTGACTTTTAACTCGATACCCTGAAGGTTTTAGACTATTTTAATAAAACCCTTTATAGTGCTTGTTTTATAGGATTTATTCAAGTTTTTTAAATGGACCTTTATTTGGATACATATGGAAAATTTTAGCTTGAAGATATACCGGTAAGTAATTAATAAGGGGTGTTCCACTGCAATATCTCTTTCGAAAACGTTAATCAACATTCTGCCGAGCTTTATTAAAATACACAGTACTTCAGACTCATTTAAGGGGACACTATATTAATACAACTTGTACAGAATATGATTAGAAAGATTTAAAATATTTTAACTAAGAAGTATTAGCTGAAAACAAGCCAAACTGTTCCTTGAAACATATCTCTGAAATGCTTATTTTGGAAGAAAAAAAATAACAAGATGAGCCAAATAACCCTCACACACAAATTTTTTAGATTTTTGGGTAATTATTAGATTTAGTGAAGATCTTTATATTTTCAGAATTTTTTCTAAAAAACAGAGAAACTCTTTCACTTTGGTTTCATTTGTTTTACTAAATTGTTATTACTTTATTACAGCCACAGATTTTACGCTTATAGAAACCTCTATGTTATATAAAATTTTATAAATTTGCACTTTTTTAACCAGAAAACTAAAAAAAAAATACTAAAAAACTTTGAAAACAAAACCCCTGAATATATCCGCTAGAAATATGAAATTTGCGCTGATGCTATAGCATAAATATGATTTATGTAAAATATCTGTAGATCTTTTGTACGATAACATTTTTTAATCAATATGTCTAGGTTAGTTTCGGCCAACTCAAGTTTGTTTGGTAATAATTCGAATTAGAGTACATTTAGAGGTGGATACCATTTTGGTTCTGTTTGTTTTGATTTATTTTTGATAATTTTTTAATTTTTCCGATGAAATTTTATATAATACAGATGCTTCTATTAGTGTGCACTGTTTATCAGAAAAATCAAGAAAATTATCAAGATTTACCCTAATCCGAATTATTACTATTTGTTTTTTTTTACATACAACAATAAAGAATGCTGACTGAGGTAGACAAATTTTATAAAATCTCACAACGTCGAAACAAATATTTAGCTTTCTTCCGTGTTTTCTAGAAATAGTAAAGAAAATTGTGAAAAACTAAAATTCGAATCGTTTTTATAAGAAATACGTCATATACTTCGATTTCCACTAAATGTAATAATTACTGATTTTTTTGATTTGCACACATTTTATTTTTTACATAGTTACAATGAATACAAAATTTGGCAGCACTATTAACATTCGAAATTTTGGCATTACTTTTTTTCTAAAAAATTTAGACATATCCGGCAAACTTTGTTGAAATTTACTATGAAATAAGTATAATTTAGAGGTTCAAAAAAACTAAAAACCTAATGACAATAAGAAGTAGGTGAAAATCAACTTGCAATATTTGCTTACATACTTAGTTACATGCAATTAAACTATATATTATGGGGATTTTGCATTTTTTAATTTGTTAATTGCTTGTACTGTTTTTTCTATTGGTGGGTCCACCCCAATATATATATATATATATATATATATATCCTCTCTATGTTCTTCCTCTTGATCTATGTTTAGTTGACTTTGGAAATATTCTTGTCATGTTTGGAGTATCTCCTCTTCGTTAATTATGAGTTCATCATTATTCTTTGTAAGTATAGACACAGAGTTAGGTCTGAAGCCTTTCTTCTCATTTGACACCGATTTGTAGAATGCTCGACTGTTTGAGTCTTGTCTATTCCTTTCCATTTCCTCATATTGCTGTTTTTCATATTCCCTTTTCTTTTTCTAATTAGTTTTCTTGTTTCTCGTCGGGATGTTGTATAGCTTTCTTTGTTTTCTGTTGTTTCTTGTTGAGTCATAATGTTTCGTTTCTTCTGTCTGTCTTGTAGTTTTTCTTGGCATTCTTTATCAAACTATTTTCTTGTTCTCTTCCTGTTTTTTCCGATCATTAGTTCTGCTGTATCTGTAATTGTTTCTTCCATTTGTTTCCATAGTCTTTCGATATCATTACTCTGGTCTATTTTATTTAGTTGTTGTTTCATTTCCTGTGCGTAATTTTCGCTGCTTTCCTTATTTTGCATTTTTTCGATGTTCCATTGTATATATATATATATATATATATATATATATACAGTGTGTTTCCAAATACCTGCGAAAAGTTTTAAAGAGTTATCCTTGAACTTATTTTAAGCATAAAGTTCGTATAAATATATGTATATCTGATAATGCTTAGTTTTTAAAATACAGTTCGATAATCAATGTCAAAAGATGCCTTTGGGCAAATTTTCGGCCCTCCCTCCCTCCATAAGCCCTATAACGGCCTAAAGCGGTTATGTTCACTTTTTTCCACTTTCGTTTTTTACGGGCGCAATTTTGCAGCAAAAAATCTGAAAAAATTCACAGAAGTGTATTTGTTGGTTGTAAGCAACTATGATTTTTTTTCAGATTTTTCGAGAGAAATCAACTCAAAAAAATTTTTTAAATTTCTCAACCCTTTTTTAGATTAGGCTCAAAATTTTTGGCCAACTTCAAAATAATGATTTTTTATATATTTTTTTCCGTTCTTTGAAAAGCCACTCATGAAAAAACAATTTTTTAGTGGAACATCCTGAAAAATTCAAAAAAACCTTTTTTTTTGACATTTCCATCAGTTATTTGGAACATAACCTCAAATGCAAATAGATGCCAAGATACTAAGTAATGCTCTGGGACTTATTTCCAAGGAAAAGAGTCTTTGAGAATCGAGGTTTAAGTCACCGGGAATAGCAACACGGCTTAAAAACTTGAGGTCTAGGGAGAATTAATGTACAATTTTAACATTTTTTGGCAAACACAAGTAAATATTTGCACATCAATCAATTATATTTTTCTCTATTTAAATACACTTTTCAGATAATTACATGTTTTACAGATAAGAGTCTATAAATGCTCCATATTTATAAGTGGGTAACAGTTGTACGGCTTCCGCCCACTACTGTGATGGTATATAAAAGTGGGATATCATATGATATCGCAGCATAGCCTATGAGCATACTAGATAACGAGCTTTTAAACATTTTCTGTAGTACGTATCTTTCATCTACCAAAGTGAATAGATATTATAACATTATTTTATTCTGAACCAAACTTGGATGGCCACCAAACAACTTAAATTGGCCCCACAAAAAACTGAAGCAGTCATTCTTGTCGCTGGGAGGAAAACAAAGACGATAAGGGTATCGGTGGAAGGTGTAATGGTGCAGAGCCAGGAACATATCAAGTACCTCGGGATATACCTGAATAGAAATATGACCATGGGTACGCATATATGTAAAACAGCAGAGAAGGCAAATAAGGCAATGAAGGGCATCAGTACACTTATACCTAGGGTAGGTGGACCACGAAAGGCAAGCAGGAGAATCCTTTGTTCGGTTGTGGAATCCATTATGCTGTACGGAGCATCTGTATGAGAGAGGACAATGGATAAAAAGATGTATGGAAACGTGCTACTAAAAGTACACAGAACAATGGCCATTAGAATAACAGGGGCATATAGAACGGCATCAACGAAGGCAATACTTGTAATCGCAAAGATCTCGCCAATTCACCTCCATGCAAAAAAGAGAGCCCAAATAGAGAAGGGAGGAACGACAGTGAGAAATGCGGCACACGAAACAATGGTGACATCATGGCAGGAAGAATGTAACAATGAAGACGGACCGGCTGAGTGGACGAAGAGACTTATACCAACAATTAAAATATGGACAGAAAGGAAACATGGTGAAGTTGATTTCTTTTTAACCCAAATACTCACCGGACACGAATACTTCCAAGCATATCTCAAACGCTTTAAAATTATTGAAAATCAAGAGTGTCTTTATTGCGATGGGAGGATACCGCAGAGCACACATTCTTCGAGTGCATAAGATGGGATGAACTAAGACGCAGCTTGGAGCGGAAAATGAGTCCGAAGACAACTGGAAAGAGGTATGTAGGGTGGATAAACTGATTTTAACCGAAAAAAGGAGCGAAGGAAATGACAAGGATAGATGAAACAGGAAAACGAAATGTATATATCGACTACCAACAAGCAGACCAAGACTTCCTGAAGTAATACCGCAAGCTCTCCCAAGAAGTCTTATACAACTAAGGTCCCCAGGGTGTGGTTTTAGTGGGTAGGGTGTCCTCTAGAGCGGAGGCGCGAGTCCCATACAGAGTGCGTTAAAAGCATTTCCACATCCTCAAAAAAAAAGAAAAAGTACTACTACTGCTACTAAAAAGCTAATAAACACAGCAGAATTGCAATCTTACAATCATTAGAGATTGATCTTAATAAGCAATATTCTTGATTAAACTCAAGTCTATGTTTTCAACTTTTGTTAATGATTTGAAAATAATTTCCAAGCCTTTTTAACCGACTTCAAAAAAAAGGAGGTTCTCTATTCGTCGACTATGAATTTATTTTTTATATATGTACACCGTTACTCCGGAACGGCGCAATCGATTTGAATGAAATTTTTTATGTTATGTTCAGGAAGTTGCTGCGGTGGCCCCATATTTTTTTTGGACGAAATTAGTGCGGTAAAATCCAAGATGACTGACTGACTGAATCCGTAGCACTACAACTCAGGATGGGTCTTGGCTGCCTCGACTATCTGCCTCCACCTAGAACGGTCTTGTGCCAGCTCCCTTCATTCTCGCTGGTCAACTTCAAGGATAGCTAGATCCTTGTGGATGTTATCTCTCCATTTAAGCCTAGGTCTTCCCAGTGGTCTTTTTCCTTGTGGTGCTTCCTCCCATACCCGTTTTATTAGTCGATCGTTTTGACTCCTTTGTATATGACCTGCCCATCGTAGTCTTCTGGACTTTATTTCTTGAATGATGTCAGGGCTTTGATATATTTGCGAAAGCTCTATGTTGCTTCTTATTCTGTGACGGCCTGTTTCAAGGACTCGGTATGGGCCATATATTATGCGCAGGATTTTTCTCTCAAACCTTCTTAGCAGCTCCGTATCGTGGACTGACAGAGTCCATGTTTCACTGGCGTAGATTGCTACTGGTCGTATTATTGTTCGATAAATTTCGGTTTTTGCCTTTCTAGTAATAAATTTTGACTTCAGCAAAGTTTGTATCGCAAATGTACATTTATTTGCTTGTGTGATGCGCTGTTTAACCTCTTCTTGCATATTATTGTTTGCCGTTATCGCTGCGCCCAGGTACTTGAAAACTCGCACATGCTCAAAATTATAGTCATCCATGGTGACGTTCTGCCTGATTCTGTCTCGGGCGGGGTTGCGGGAGACATGCATGTATTTGGTCTTTCATTCATTTATTCGGAGCCCTATTCTCTGAGCTTCTTTTTCTGTCTTTATGAAGTTTTCCTTCACACTGACTGTGCTTTCTCCTATCGCGCCCATATCATCCGCATAGGCCAAAATAAGTTTAGGGCCACTTGGCCCAAAAACCTCCGCGTCAACTGATACTGTTCTTACGGCTTTCTCCAGTGCAAGGTTAAACAGTACTAGCGACAAAGCATCTCCCTGTTTTAATCCTCTGTTGATAGAAAATGTTTGGCTACACTCTCCTTCAATTTTGACACAATTTTTTGCCCCCTCCAGGCACACTCTACACAGTCTAATCAGCTTGTGCGGAATTCCAAATTCTTCCATAGCTTCCCACAACCTTATCTTAATAACACTGTCATATGCTTGCTCGAAATCTATGAACAAGGTATGTAAGTTTTTGTTAAATTCCCAACATTTCTCTAGCATCTGTCGGATAGTGAACAGCTGGTCAACTGTTGATCTTCCGCTTCGAAAGCCACATTGGTAGTCTCCGATAATCTCCTCGGTATACGGAGAGAGACGTTGAAGGAGAATGCTGGACAATAATTTATAGGCGTGGCTTAGTAAAGCAATCCAAGATGGCGCTGACAATATGGCGGCCAAAAAAACTAATTGTGTCCAATTTCCTCCAAAACTAGTATGAGGAAATCTTCGGGGTCGTATACAACGAATATGAAATTATGTTTAAAAAATTCAATATGGCGGATAAAATATGAAGGACAAAAAAATTTAATTTTGTCCGATTTTCTCCAAAATTGGTGTGGGGAAGTTTTCAAGGTCGCACATAACAAATCCAAAATATTTTTAAAAAATTCAATATGGCGGATCCAATATGGTGGACAAAAAAATCAATTTTGTCTGATTTTCTCCATAATTGGTACAGGGGAATTTTCGGGGTAGCATAAATCATTTATAAGCATTAAAAACAACACTGGGCCCAGGTTGCTAGCTTGCAGTACACCAGATGTGGCTGCAGTTGTTCTTTAGGCTTTCGAGGCTTTGAAAGGTTTTTGAATAAGACAGTGTTCGAGCTGGAAATCTTTCAATATAAAGTATTCTTATCTTCGAAGAATTTGACAGCGCTTCACCATAAATTAAATACATATCAGCATACGCTGCGTAAGAATACTTTTCCATTTTTTAAAATTATTTTTACTTGAAGGCAGTTTTGACAAGTTCTGTCAAGAAATTCATTTTGAAGGTATTAACAATAGCAACCTGATTTTTATCTGTTTGTGTTTAGGATTAGTAACTTTTGGGTTTTTCGCATAAAAACCGATTTATTTTGAAAACCGGCAGTTTTATCAAAATAAATTGAAGAGGAATATTCAAAGTATTTAAAAAGTCAGTTTTCAGGTCTGTAAAATGACACCTGTCAAAAATTAGGATCTAAAACCTCTTCTGTATTAAAGTGTAATAAGAGTCTTTATAGTCTCTGTAAAATATTAAAATTTCATTAAATTATACAAGTCGGTTCAAAACTTAGAGCCGATAAAGTCAATGGCTGGGTACCCTTCTAAGGCTCTGTATCTCCATTAAGGGACACTTTAGGAATTTTTTTCCATGGCAAAGTAGGGTTATTTTGACCTCACCTATATATTCCCGACAAATTAGGAAGTACTTGCCGAACACCCTGTATAGAAAGTTACCGTTTAATCAACCGCTTTTATGAAAATAAAATCGTTTACCTTAAAAAAAATATATTTATTTTATTTTAGCCAGTTTCAAAAATAAGCTAGAATGTATTTTTTCGTACATTTGTGTTCATAAATAAAAGATATACAGGGTGAGTCAACGATTGGATGAAGTAAGTTTGTGCCTTTTCGGTGAAATTTACAAAGAAACTATATTTATTGTTTGATACAGTTTATTTTTACGCAGATTTTAAAAATATTTAGGACTCTACAGAGTGAGCCAAAAAACTAGGACAGCATAAAATTGTATTTTTTTAAATAGAACACCCTATATACGAATCATATTTTCGATTTAGCTTATAATTTTAAATCTTTTTTATTAAGGGTTTACTATAACAAAACTTTATAGTTTCTGAGATAGTTAAGTTTAAAGAAAAAAAGTCACATTTTCAAGCATCAATTAAATCCTAAATAACGTTTTCAATTTTGTGACAAATATATTCAAATTTGGAATTTAGCAAGGCCAAGGACAAGTTAACATAATTTTTACCTAATATTTGCAATAAATGCTACAGGGTGTTGAACACATCGGCTCAAATTTGAACAAGTTTAAATGAATAAATATCTTTTTTTTTTAAACGGTACACCCTGTATATTTTCATGTTATTTGATAGAGTAATAAAAACCCTAAAAGTTTTGTTCAATATATCCTATACCTGTTTATAATAGTTTTTGAGATATTTCAGTTTTTCTTATTTTCCATACTTTTTACAGAAATAGTCTTCATTATCATAGTAGCCATGGCAAAAACAATGTAAAAGAACATTTTTCTGTGTGTCAAATTTATAACCGCAATCGCTTCTTTTGGTTTTTATGTAGTGTAGTTTGGTTTTTTTTGCATTCATCTTATATTGTAAAATGAATTTTCCAAAAAATGAGTTAATAGATATGATTTATTCAATAGGAGAGGCTCAAAAAAATTACCTCCTGGCTCAAAGAATTTACAAAATGAAATATCCTGATCGACGCCAGCCTAATACCCATACTTTTCAAAACTTAATGCAAAGATTTGATTCTTCTGGTACTGTTGATTATCCAAAACGTAAAGTGGTCAACAAACCAGTAACTAATGAAGAAAAAGAACTACAAGTATTGTTAAATGTTCAGGAAAATCCTTATATTGGTAGCCGTCAGTTAGCAGCATTATGTGAAACATCACAATCTACCGCTAATCGTACTACCAAGAAATATAGGTATCATCCATATCACATGGAATTACACCAAGAATTGCATGGACAGGATTTTGAAAGTCGTGTAAACTTTTGTCGTACAATAAATGCGGAGATTCAATTAAATCCAAATTTATTATGCAAGGTAATGTTTAGTGATGAAGCTACTTTTAGAAGTAACGGTGCCGTAAATAGACGCAACATGCATTATTATGCCACAGAAAACCCATTTTGGATTAGAGAGGTGCAACATCAAAACCACTGGTCATTAAATGTTTGGTGTGGTATTCATCATAATCGAATTATTGGACCCCACTTTTTTAATGAACCACTAACTGGCCATAGTTACCTGAACTTTCTACAAGAAGAACTACCCCAACTGCTTCAAGGTCTCGATAGGGATGAGCTCGAGAGTATGTGGTTCCAGCACGATGGTGCGCCTCCGCATTACCATCGTGAAGTTCGTGCATTTTTAGACCAACGAGGGTCGTTTATTCGAACACTTATTAAAAAGAAATAATTAATCTCAGTATTTAATAGGTAATTTTTTTTGTTTCAATTTAGTATAAAAGTAAATATGTATTTGCCTTGTTGTTATTGTTGTGTTAATTTTTTCACATTATGTTTAATTAAACTATTGCCATTGTAATGTAACGAATAATGTATTTCATCATATTTAACCACATTCTGTTTGTTTCTGTAGTTTCTTTTTATTATTTTACGTGGCTACTATGATAATGAAGACTATTTCTGTAAAAAAGTATGGAAAATAAGAAAAACTGAAATATCTCAAAACTATTATAAATAGGTATAAAATATATTGAACAAAACTTTTAGGGTTTTTATTACTCTATTAAATAACATGAAAATATACAGGGTGTACCATTTAAAAAAAAAGATATTTATTCATTTAAACTTGTTCAAATTTGAGCCGATGTGTTCCACACCCTGTAGCTTTTATTGCAAATTTTAGGTAAAAATTATGTTAACTTGTCCTTGGCCTTGCTAAATTCCAAATTTGAATATATTTGTCACAAAATTGAAAACGTTATTTAGGATTGAATTGATGCTTGAAAATGTGACTTTTTTTCTTTAAACTTAATTATCTCAGAAACTATAAAGTTTTGTTATAGTAAACCCTTAACAAAAAAGATTTAAAATTATAAGCTAAATCGAAAATACGATTCGCATATAGGGTGTTCTATTTAAAAAATAAAACTTTATGCTGTCCTAGTTTTTTGGCTCATCCTGTAGAGTCCTAAATATTTTTAAAATCTGCTTAAAAATAAACTGTATCAAACAATAAATATAGTTTCTTTGTAAATTTCACCGAAAAGGCACAAACTTACTTCATCCAATCGTTGACTCACCCTGTACAATTTTAAATCAGAAAACAAAAAAAATTTAGAGTGCAGGTTGTTCCCCCTTCTCCGGATAATACCTTTTTTGAGTTCAAATTTCCCCAAATTTCACATTAATAGCATGAATAATTCCTGAGAAAAACGAGGTGTGATCTACACCGTATCTTCTTGTTTAGGGTATATATCTTCGAAACAAGTCAAATACTGCAACAAAAAATGCATTGAATCATAAACACATTTGTTTATTCATTAACACAAGTGTTAAAACTGATAAAATTTCTAATACAGCAGAATTCTTAACATGTAAAATAAAAGAACAAAAAAAATCATAAGTTTTGACTCAGTATTGTGAGATGAAGTGTTACATAGATTTTTATCACAACACGTTGAGCACTGGATTAAATTGTCCCTTCCATTGCTGTACATTGATTGCAAGTCTGTACATACATCGTATGGCTTGCAAGCTCGATGAACCCATGTCACACCGTCATCTACAAATAACGCCTATATAAATAAACTGTATAAATAGAGAATTAAGTTTCTTCTCTGACAGTCACGTCTTTTATTTCTGAACCCTTTGATTTTGTGCGGTGTTGCCAGATTAGAATATTTACCCCCAGAAGGTTATGAAGCTCTCTAGAGGGAAAACAGAAGTGAAAATTCACTACATTTTAAAAAAGTTTACTTATTTAAAATAGTTTCAATGGAAGCAGTTTGGAAGGTTTTGAAAATTCAGCTAGAGAATTCTGGTTTTCCTATTTAGCAATACTGATTATCTAAAATATGGTTGTCGGACTTGGATGAACTTTTACGACTTTCGGATTACATTGTATCTTTAATCGTTATCAAGTATAAACTGAATGTTTTGTCTTAAAGTTACGAACTCAAATAGAGACTGTGTCAATTTAAGCGCAAAGTTTCGCTTTGCTGTACACACCTCAGTGATTTGATGTGACAAAGTAGTGGTTGCCAAAGATTAGGTATCTCAATACTGAGATAACTGAAGATTCCATTATTATTTGTAATGTGCTTCTATAAATTTTCTTTGTTTCATATTGGGTTCCATATATATTGCTGCAGTTTCAGACCATTTTGTGTGGTGTTATTTATCCCAGAAGTGTTCTGTAATACCTGATCTCCCCTTTTTGTGTTTTATGTTCCTTAGTTCTAACTTCTAGAGGTCACCTGGTCTCTACAATATACATTTTACCACTCACACATGTAAATACATTCTTTCTTATCGGTAGTTTTCCATTTTGTTTTTATTAAATGAGCTCTAAGTGTATTTCCTGATTTAAAGGATGTTTTTATATTATAACTATTAGCAATTCGTCTTATTTTCTGCGAAGTTCCCTTAATGTACAGAATTGTGAAGAAGGAATGTGTTTCTTGCTGTCCAGTGTTCGTTGTTCTAAAATTATTTAGAACATCTCAATTAGTTTTAAAGGATAACCATTCTGTTGTAAATCGAATTTAATATTTGCTACCTCTTTTTCCAACGAATCGGTATTATTGCATATAAATATAGCGCGATTATAGAGGTTGCGTATAATTCCCCGTTTTGTTACAACAGAATGATTAGAACTATGATTAAGATATTGTCCAGTATGTGTTGGCTTTCTGTATACTGAAGTTTTAATAGTTTCGTTTGAGCGATTCACCATGACATCTAGGAAAGGGAATTGAACATTTACCTCTTTTTTCATGGTAAACTTAATTGTAGGTCGAATGTTATTTAGATGTTTCAAGAAATCATTAAGTTCTTGATCATTGCCCTTCCATACGATGAAGGTATCATCGACATATCTCAACCAGACTTTCGGTTTTACTGTTGCCATTTCTATGGCATGAGTTTCAAACCATTCCGTATAAACATTGGTGACGACTGGAGAGAGTGAAGAACCCATCGGAAGCCTGTCGTCTTAGAACAACGACCATTGGATAGCAAGAAGCACATTCCTTCTTCACAATTCCGTTCATTAAGGGAGCTTCGGAGAAAATAAGACGAATTGCCAGTAGTTATAATATAAAATCAGCCTTTAAATCAGAAAATACACTTAGAACTCATTAAAAAAAAAAACAAAACCAAAAACTTCGGAAAAAAAAGAACTTGTTCACAAAGTTACATGTGAGTGTGGTGAAATGTATATTGGAGAAACCAAACGAACACTAACAGTTGGAATTAAGGAACATAAAACTCATACACAAAAAGGGTAA